>KN168173.1:0-76721 GCA_000757755.1 Steinernema glaseri
TTTTCGGAAGTGATCTGATCCGAGACTATAAACAAGCCTTAACGTGTTTATTCAATACGTGCGCCACCTGTATTCCTCTAACGTTCATCAGACACGAACGATCACGTGCCTTAGTCACCTTTTACATTTAAACTCTAACCTACGCGGTTCTAGCAGAATCTATTTATTCACTAATTCGAAGCCCAGAAGTTCAAATGATCGAGTTGGCTGGCTTCTCTGGGATCACGTGATGTTTCTTTCTTTAGCGTTTGTTTCATAAAAGCATGCTAAAACAGTCGGAGAAATCCTGATTTCCTATATAATTTATTAGAATCACTTTCAGTTTTGTTTTTAGAGACATATATCTCAAATATCCCATATTTGTCGTGGAATCCTGTTACTGTATTTTCGCTAACCCTTTGCATGCCGGTATTTGCTGCAACTCTAAAAACACACTAACGGGTACGATAATTTCAGAATTCAAAAGAACGACTTCACATGGCAACGTCGACCGTCTACGTCCCTCACTGAACTGCTCATCTTTCACCTGCCCGCCGCCATGCAGAGCAACCTGTCGGCGGGAAATCTGACGAGTCTTCTGGCAAAAGACGGATATACGGCGCAAGAACAGCAGGAACTGAACTCCCTCTGTGGCTCCTACGCCTACGCAAACCAAACCGACAGGCTGTACTACAGTATTTACATCGCGCTCAACCATGATCTTTGCTGCATCGACTACACAATCTGCCTTGGCCTTATGGCAGCTATCGTGGAGAAACCCTTGCCGCTTGACTACCTCACCTCTGTGAAGAAGATATGCTGCGCCGAGATCCGCATCGAAGTGAACAACCGAAGATTGACACCCTTTACACCAGAAGATGCGGCCAAGTTGTCGATCCTTTTGGCTAACAACCCGGAGAAGTTGAAGAGCTTCATGTTGTTCGACATACTCCCTACTTGTTCCTACTTGACGCACATGATCAGGTCCATTACATCCATGGAGAAATTCTGCCTCCACGTAAAAGGACTTGTGCCCGATAGTATCGACTGGGAGGCGTTCTTCTGCCGTCACTGGAGACAAAACCTGCCCGAAGCCAACCTCATCCTCGATGACATAGTGAATGCTGAAGACATCCACAATAGCCTGGGAGAGATGATCACAAATGAGAATTTCCGTTGCCTAACGCTCAAATTTGGCGAGACGGATCCGGCCAGGAAGGTCAGGGATGACTTCTTCCTCAACATCATCTGCTACTGGCACTCGAAGGAGTTTCTCGACTACACGGAGCACCGCTGCCACTTCGCAGAGCTCTGGGTATCGCCAGACATGTTTGCCGACCTTAACAACAAGCTACTCCAGCCGAGAGACCGGAACAGACCATTTCTGGAGCATCCCAAGAGCAAGGATCATTTGCTATACATCCGACCGTGCAACGCCAGCACGTGCGACTACGCCTTTCGGGTCATGGATGACGTCGAGGATCAGCTTTACATCAAAGGCATTCTAACCGGTCAATGTGTGGTGTAATATAGACGGTTTATATACACATATATAAATGAATATACAATTTTTATCGTCAAATGACCATTTAATCAATAAAACCAGGTAAGAAAAATGAAGTCACCCCAACATGTAATTTCCATTTTTGAAGCAGCAGAGGTACACAACGCATTCCACAGCACATATCGATTAGAGGACGAAAAAGTGCGAAAATCAGTATGCCACAAGTCTAATTGGTTCCGATCTAGCATCTCACCGAAGATTCCAGAAGCACGGGAGAACCTCCCACTTTTTAAGCGTATCTTCAAAGCCTGGAAAGACAGAGACACGGAACAATGAAAAGGGGCAAGCTCGCTGAACTTTACTCTACGGGAAAGTTCCAAAGCCACCTTGAACATCACTTTGGAGTTCTCTTCTGTGAGAATGTGACTGTGATCCATGTGACTGGTTTGACCAATGATGTTGATCTTGACCGATAGATGCCTCCGTGACTAAAGATTTGTTCTTAATTTTCTATGCTTCCTCATGAGAGAGAAGTTACGCCGAGTAACAAAAGTGGAATTAGGAAAATTATAAACCTCTCTAATTGATCTCAAATGTTGAAATTTGAGTTTTACCTCATTAGCCACAGTAACGTAAAACGATCTTCAATGTTATAACATTCGTCTATGCTTCATGAAAGACAAAAAACACATTTGTCGATTTCCTTACTTTTTTCAAGTCCAGTTGTAATCAGGACACCATCTTTTCATAGTCAGTAAGCCTTCAGTTTACATTCGATTACTGCGATATGGGATATTTTCTTTATCCAACACCATTTCACTCATTCGTCATGTACATCAACGACTATGAGAATTACCATCGAGATCAGGAACACCACACAAACAGAACAACAAGGGAACGTAACAACCACCCACACGGCTCTTATCCATGAATAAAATCGAAGAGCGAGAAAGAGAGGAGAAAACAGGAAAATCCTCCAATGTGACATAATCCATCCGAATATCATCGGTCGGAAAACAACAACCAGGAAGAGGGTACAAGTAGGATGATAGGTAAAAAGCGATTATATTTGAACAATAATGCATCGGGTTAAATCGCTCTCCTCATCATCCTTTAGGACCAGCGAGCCGTTTATATCAGTTGTGCCCTTCGGGACACTCGCTGCGAATGTGTCCAACCTTCTGACAGTTATAACAGCGACGACTGTTGTCACTAGGCTCGGCACATTCTCGAGAGATGTGGCCGTACTTGCCGCAGTTGAAACACTTTTGCCCATTCTGGGTGTTAGGACACTCGCGAGCGAAGTGGCCGGTCTCTTCACAGCGGTAGCATACAGAGTTGCCGCGACGGTCGCCACCTTGGAAGCCGCCTTTTGCACAGTCACGTGAAATGTGACCGGACTGACCACACTTGTAGCATGCTGAAAGCAGATGGGAAAGTGTTGTTTTCTCGTGTAATTCCGGCAAGCACATAAAACCATAGGACTCCACGGTTCAAAGTGACGTAAAAGCTTACTACGTCCTCCAGCTCCTCCGCTCGGAGCATTGGGACACTCGCGAGCGAAATGTCCCGGCTCGTGGCACTTGTAACATTCACCTCCACCGCTCATCGCTCTCCGCACCTCTCTGAACACAATCAACAGGTCTCGAACTCAAGGGGAGGCACATCTTCCACACACGGCAAACAGACACTCTTTGGGTCACAGATTCCGCCGACGAGCAATAGCACCACAACGGCGGCATTGCGACGGATGTGGAGGCAACAACGGCGACGACAAACGAGTGCCGGCGACGCGGCATAACACCGTAGCCCGGAGACGCTCCCGCATGTGTTTAACTTTGAGCCCTCGAAGCGCTCCGGGAGCCTGCGGCGCGAACGAACTGGCTGAGTGTGTGAAAGTGTTAGAAACGCCACACACGGTTTTCCGGACGGCGACGCCCTTTGGAACCTTGCCAAATTTATGAGATTTTCGGATGAGGATGCTGTTTTGCAGAACAGCTGGCTTATATATATTTGTTACCGCGGTAGTTGCCTGGCATTTTCCCTCTTTCGATAGCCGTGCGTACTGCATCCTTTGAAAGGCTTTCATTCAAAGTGTAAGCCACTCCCGTAAAGCGTGTGATATCCCATGTAGTTTTTAACGAATAAGTTTACAATATGAAATATATAAGTCGTTGCTGATTTCCTAAGGGTGTCACTAAAGTCACTATTTTCTTTTCTAAACTTAATCGAAACATAAATCTCATTTTTCATGTGGTTAAAGAATTGTTATAGATGAAATTACTATTTCACTATAATAATGTACTCTTTTGTCGAGAAACTTCGGAAAGCATTCGTATGTATATGTACATAAAACCCTAGGATGAAAAGGACTTCAAAAAGTCGGTCAATGATGTTCCGCAACATCCTCTCTGCTCAACGTGAAAGAACACATATTTGACATCTTTCGTTACACCTCATGAAGGAGGTTTCTATGCCTCTAATCAGGCGTTATTGCCCTGAATGTTGAGTGGACATATCTACGTGGCTGTCGGAAATATTCTCTCAATAATGTTGGTCAGTGGTTTCTTTTGTATTGCCTGTAAATTGATATTACCCCTATTGATGGGTTTTAAACCATTGACGTAGATGAAGAATAATTTGGAAAATATCTTATCAAGTATGTGTCAACACATAGAAGTCTTTTAAGTTCGAACGGATAAACAATGTTAAGTGCCAATGACCATTATACGATACTTATGGGTTTACTTTCTCATGTGATGTTATCTTACCATGCTATATCACTTTTGAGAGATCACACTGACACTTGTAATACAAAGAACCGATTTCCGAGGTCCAAGGAGCAAGATCCACAAATTTTTAACGTAATAAGTGAGATTGTCGCTGTTTTATTGTTTCATTGATTTTAGAAGGACTACCTATGTTTGGAACACTTTGCAAGGCGACTATTAGTATTGTTTCGACTCGCGCAAGTGTTTACCTCGCGCATATTGAATGTCGACAAAATAGAATCGTAGTTAATTGTGGTACTTCTATGTCGGCGCCGTCCGTGACCCAGATTTCTGTTCCATCAACGTGCAAAAATTTTCCTGTGAACTGTGTGGAGGTAGCGATCAATATCGCCAGTTTTTTCTGCATGTAGCGGTTGAGCAATCGTGGTTTATAAAAATTTTGTCACTGCGATCGTGACCTTTAGATTGCACTAGTGTTCCCTTATTGGTAATTAGAAAATATCGTGACCTGTGAGTAGACCGTCTCCCATAACGTTTTAGAGAGGAAACACTTTTGAATGCAAACGTTTTTTAGTTGTGTGTATCGATCGAAATTGTGAGCTGGAGTAATATGTATAATAGTTGCAATATTACAAAAATAACAGTCGTGCCATTCGCCCTATGCTTCACTGTGCCTGATGACAAGGAGCACAGCTTGACCTAAGACAACAAACACTGATCCGACCTTCCCCTGTGACCACCACTATAGTTTATACTCTTGTGACCTCCCTACTTTCTGGCATAGCCTGGACTGGACTAATATCTCAAACACATTTGACATTTCAACCACATCAGTATGTCTAAATATGACGCATTAAATTTGGGCCCTCCGTTTTGACTATTCTTTTGTGCGACTGCGTACAAAGCAAAAAAACCATTAGACTTCCTGCTGACTATGGTCCATGCCTATCGACAATTCCGCTCGACGCATTCCCATTTTATGTCGTATTCTCTGGAAAACGGCCATCTTACTGGAACTTCTCCTAATCAAGAAACAAGGTAGCGGAAGTACCAAGTGCGAGAAGCTGGCACTTCCACCTAAACGTTACTGTGTTCAACCCATTCTCGAACAGTTAATCCGTGTGCATCATATGGAAGGATTTTCTCTCCCTCTAATTGGTAATACGCACGTAAATGTTCCTTTAGCGGTGTATCTGCCCTCGCCCGCCGCTTCCTTTTAGGGCCACCCTGGTGTTGCTCACTCGTCAGCACACATCGTTGCCTAGATAAGCGACGATGTCTCTCGTGCCCCTCTTCCTTCCAGCGATTTTGCCACCCGCAGTAAATCCCTTAATATTCATGTCCAGCTGAGTCCATCGTTCCGTCTTTCTCGAAGCTTCGATCAATAATTGGATTACCGCTTCGAGGCACAATGCTCTAGCACATCCGCGCTGTGTCAACGACCTACAGCTCTAAGATCTCTTCAGTTAGCAAACCGGACCACCCCTCTGTTGGTTGCACACATTTATTCAGCGCGTCATGATGAAGCCGGAGTGCTCTTTGAAATTCCGCGTGAAATGGCGGTGCCAGTCACCGTCCACCAACCTTGGGCAAACAGCCGCCCTTCGCCGTACAGTCCAATCCACGGACGCTAAGGCCGAACGTGTGAACTCTCTTGGGTCGTCCCAATCACATGTCTGTCTCACTTGTGGCGCCGCGCGCAGAGATTGCCATGGGTGAGCGACTAGTGACCTTCCTAGAAGACGCCTCTCCGTCCCCGCGTTCGATCTATTTTTCGAGCACTTTCGCGGCGCGTGAGCGACCTGGTCGTCACAAATTCGTCAATTTTTCGCACTTGTTACAGGAATGAGCAATTATGACAATGGATTCAGCGACTCGCTCCTCGACGAATTCCTCGTGCAGCCCGGCACGGAAAGTTTCTTCCCGGGAGAGAGCGCTGAGGAATGGATGAGCCACGCCGAGGTGGGAAAAGTCTTCACAGGCTTCTGACTGCAGATATTTTAGCGCTATACGGATATCAATCGAGAAATTGATGAATTTATGTATTGTGACACTGCCGATGATATTCAGTTATCGCCTTTGTCCTCAGATTCTGGCAACCACTCGCCCACGGCTAGTTCCACTTCTGGATCCGAGGTAGGGATTATCCATGGACTATGTTGGGACGAATGCAAAGTTTAAGAGCGCCTTCTAGAGAGACAAAAACCCGCAAGGTTTGAAATAACCTTGAATCAAACAGGCACCATTGATAAAAAAGACCCCTTAGGGAATGTTCTCGAAAGACGATACTGCATCGGCGACTGTCAATCAATCCCGCACTAAACCGTTCATTATTGCCAGTTTGTTTAGGATTAGCTCAAATGTTTATTCATCTGTCGCTGGGTATTCCATCGGTCAACGTCAGATAAATTAGCCAAACTAATCAAAGGTCATTTTGGAGTAGAGTCAATCAGGGATAGTCAGTACTTTCATTTTTCTGAAGCTTCAATTTATGCGTCAATGTGGTGTAACGAGCAACTCACAACTGAGCATAGGAGCCTTACCGCAAGTTCGCTGGCAATTGCGCGAAAACTTGGGGGGAAGACGAACCTATTTTTAGATACCTTTACAAGTCTACTTTTCAGAGCCAACCGTTCTTTGACAATGCCTGGTATATGACTGAAGAACCACACCAGCAGCAACCGCAGCCCCATGTCTCCCACACCCCTCAGAACACGTTTACACTGGTCACTCCACAGGATGTGCCTGTTCATTCGTCTAAACAGTCGCAATTTAGCTTATCCGCTACTCCCCAGGTAACTGAGTTCTCCAGACAACTTCTTCCCGATGACCTTCAACTCCACTTTCGTTTTCTCAATTCACTCGCACGCTTAAAGAAGGTCAAGGTCACCACGCTCACATTTCAGCAGGTAACTATTCAACAGCCTCAACAGGTCCAAGACGTCCAAGTACTCTACCTAGTTCCGGTTGAGAGCCCGCCGGCACAGAACACCATACCACCGACACCCGTGAAGCCTCTACCTATTATCAGGCCGAAGACAGAGTTAGACATTGGTTCTGTGGCGCAGAATGCACCAACGCCCGCGCCTTTTGTTTATACCACTCCTATTTCGTTCGCCACATTGCCACCTACAGCGTCTGCCCCCACTATTGAGATTCCTGTTAAAAGGCAGGATACAATAGATAGTGGATACGATGATTTTGCAAAGAAGAAAGAAGATAGAAAGTTAAGAAATCGTGAGGCGGCTCAGCTTTCGCGACAAAGGAAGAGAGAGGTACGGCGCACGCGAAATAAGGAATGACTTGACGGGCCATTTCCAGGAAGTGGAGAGAATGCAGAAAAGACTCAAAGTTGTGGAGGACGAAAATAGGAGGCTTTTGGATACCAACGATAAGCTGAAGAAGAGGATAACCGTCTTAGAAAATGAGGTAGGTATTCTACAGTATGCCCACAAACTATTATGTCTTGTTATCAGATGTAGTGTTCATCGAGCTTGTTTTTATGCTGTTTTCAAATTTTATGATTATTGTACAGCTATTTTCAGAACAACATCCTCAGATCAAATCTGCAGAATCAAGGCTTCTTTCGTTCTTCCACAACAGGAGGGAACAGACAGAAAGCCGGTGCAGTATTATTTGTATTCGCCTTGATCGTCACCTTCCATGGCGTTCCTTTCTTTCGCCAAGTTGACATTAGCCCAGAACAAGAGTTAGCAGACGCATCAAATTTAGACCACCCCGGGCGATCGCTACCACTGATAAGTGCCTCTGTCGTAAGCATAACCGTACCATTTTTATATATGGCTTGTGTCTTAGGACGGAGACATAAATGGCGAATCCTATCGAAACTCAAGTATCCCGTCCCTGGATGAGTGCCGCAATGGGACCAAAGCCATGAACCAAACAGAAGCTATTCGGCTTAATGATGACTTGAGCCGATGGGTCAGCAGGCATGACCTTCTGGATGATTACAAGATTCATCTCAGCAAGAATCCACTCAAGAAAATCTACAAAAAGGAGGAAAAGGTGGAGAAGAAGTCTTCCCTGAGCACAATTGTCAACAAGACCGACGAAAGAAGGTAAAGGATTTAATGTGTATTCCAAACAAATATACCTTTCAGGGAAGCCCAAAATAACGCTCGTTACCGAGAACGTGCCTGGAAGCACTTGAATCTCCTGAGCAGCTATGAAAAGGCGGTGAAGAATTACACAGGTACCAATAAGGCAAAGAATGACACGAAAACAGCGGAGCGTAGACCAGAAGTAAATAGCCCTCCTGTAAAGAACTACGAACTCCAGCTGCCTTCGGATACTGAAAGAAAATACAGGCAACTTGTTGCTGCTCTACAACAGAGATCCGATACGTTGTATTTGGTAGCCATGAAAGTAAGTGGAAGATCAGAAAATGACGCCAAATATGCGTCTTTATTTGGCTATTCGCTCAACTTACCCGGATACTCTTTTAGGACTACTTTCTGCTCCCTCCTACCAACCGAAACTCAACTTCTCGGCCGAGAATGTCGCTCGTCCTACCGGCTCTCTCCATGAACGGCGAAACACACCAAGGCCAGGTAACTCACTCCGTTTAGAGTGCCAAACGAAATCGTATGTTTAGGTCACAATGATGAGAATAGAATGCGAAGTAATGGGAACCGGACTGTTTGATATCCCCGGTTCTCTCCTACCACTTTTTTTCAATCAAACAAACCACCCTTGATCTCTCCCACCTCAGTATTCCTGGAACATTCCGTTTGCACGAATTTAAAGGTTGCTGCATTTTCTCTATTCTACCTGTGTTATATTATTTATTTTGCCACTAGTCATCGTCTTGTCTTTAATCCTGCAATCCGCGTTGCCTTGTTTGGGTTTGTACGGTAATAAATTATTTTCTGAGACAATGCATCTAAGATCGCCGTGTACTAAACGTGAAAACACCTATTCAGCGTTTTATTGTAAGCAGAGGCCAATAACAAGTATTTTTTCCAACGTCTCGCTGAGGAATCTCTTTGGTGATACACAGGAAGGGATTTGATATACGCAAAAAGATAAGCTCATTTTCTGAAAACGCTTTATTCCAGTTGCCCATAAGTTTGATTTTATCTGCGTCACTTCATTCTAAGAGCTTTATGTAGAATTCTCATTCTAAAAGCTTTATTAGCTTTAGGCTGTCACATTGAAACGATACACTTGATAAATCTTCTCTAATGTTGCTACGTTTATGATTTGGCCGAAACTACTAGGGCACCTCGGTAGTTAGTGATCCCTTCTCCTTAACTTTAGAGCTTTATACAAGAGATAAGAGAACGAAATTCGTCAACGTTTTAGTTGGTTAATTGGAAGAATAATGCTAACGGCAATAATTCTAACTACAATGTTTCTTTACTTTTTTTCAATTTTAATTACAATGTTTCTTAATTACAATTTCGGTGAATCAACACTGCATTTTTAGATATTTTCAGCTATATCAAAACCTTTACCTTCTTTTTTTCTTTGATACTGATACGTGCTCATCTAACAGTCCTACCATTGTCACCGTACAATCCAACAGGTTAACGTTATGCGTAAAGACATCTTTCCTCATTAGCAAACACCAGCGATGCCCCTCAAGTGCCTTTGTTTCTAGACACTACAAAGAGATGTACACAACGCGTTGGGGGAGGGTTCGTTTAGGAATACGCTTCATCTCTATCTCATAAGTGGTTCTACAACCCCTCCCGCTTCTTAAATGTCAGACAGGACGGTAGTAATTATAAATGAGCGAAACAATACATGATGATTTTAATGTGCTTGTTTGTTTTATGTAAAAGACTTGGCCTAGCGTGTCTCAGTTACTGAGTCTTTCCGAAGGTGGTGTGTATACTGAGTACCACCTGCCTCCTCCCTCGTCCAAAATGATCCATATTGTTCTGAACACCGAAGAGCAGTATGCTCTGGAGCAACTTCAAAGACGACCAGAATTCCGAAGAAGGAACCGCTGTGAAAGCAAGAAGCGCAGAAGAACCACTTGAGCTAATAGCCATCACGCTCGTCCACAACTATTTATTTATATTATTTATGGTTCACGACATTTGTTATTAAATACAAAGCGATTTGTTGCTGTTGGTCAAGTATATCAAATCTTCAAGTTCTTCTGAAATTTCGGAATTCTGATGTTATTCGGTGTGCTTCAACTGAAGAACAGTAGCTAGCTGCACATTGGTTCTCTCTTCTTCCATGATCCAGTTCTCTGGGCAAATTATTGCCAAAAGCAGCAAAAATCAGGTAATAGCGGCGAATTTCAAGTCAGCATCACTGCTTCTGATGTCTTTCTGCTGTGCACCGAACGTCGTTTGTACGAAACTGTTACTTGAAAAGACACTCCAATATTGCTGACAAACTTGTGATCGAGAGAAGGTGGTTGACATCAGTTTTTTCTATTTTTACTATAGCAGCAATTAGAATTTTCGCATCTTTTCGAACACTCAGTAACAAAAGAAAGAGATTACTAATTGTTGGTATAAACATCCCAAAAATAAGACGCCCCGAGTATTATCCCCTGGCGTAAACAAAATATTGGTAATTAGACGATATGTGGATGTTTTTAAATGTTGTTACAAACAATGAGGCCGTAAAAAATCAAAAATCTTTGATGTTTTAATGATTCTAGAGGATTCTAGACGTAGATGCTCAATTCAATGCATAATCGTCGCAGTTTTTCGTTTTCCTTTTTATTGTCGACAGTTTTCGCTTTCCATCCACTATAACAATCATTGAACTCAATAACAAAGTGATCACTTCGGTCTTTTTGGCACAGAGCAACATATCGGAAGAAAATAATAAAATAACAATAAATACTCTATTGGGTTGGTTGTGTGGAGAGTTCGTCGAGAGAGAAGAGATTCTGATCACAGAGTGTGCTGGGCAAGGGAAAGAGGGGGTGACTAGGAGAGAGAGACGGAGTTCTACGGAGACTTGCAGGCCGAAAGACCGCTGTGAAGACGGAATGTTGCAATTATGGTAGCCCGTTGCCGATCCGCTGAACCGGGGGGTTCGCCGCACTTCCCTTCGTCAGCTTCGCCAGCACGACGGGATCGGTGAGAAGGCGCTTCTGGTCGATCTGCTGTTGATTTCGGCTAAACAACTCGGGGTTAGATGCAGCCGAAGGAGCGTTAGTAACCTGCGCACAGAGTCCGGATCCGGCATAACGGTCGCTCTGCCACCGCCGCTGGGAGGAAGCTCGTTGTTGTTCACAGAGTCTTCTGGCAAGGACTGCTTCTGTACGGGAGACTCCTGTAAGGTGCGTCCGAGTCGTGGGATTTCGTATATTTTCCGCCTTACCAAGCTCCAATACGTGTTGTTGAGCTGTTTGTCCATTGTCGCCGAAGTGGCAGCGGCGGCAGAGCGCACCGGACCGTTGGCAGCTTTAGCACCGCCACCCGTCTCCTGCGGGCACGGTTTCTCATCGAGATCCATGGACATGGCGCGAAGCGTTCGTTTGCGGAACACGTCTACGTTCGGCTTTAAAGCGGTTGCTGATTAGTGGGGGTGGAAGCTAAGCGGCTACGGTACCTGTGACACGAGTGGTTGGGGCAGTTTTATCGGAGGGTACATGGCTGTGACGACAGAGGACGACGCCGGTGGGAGGCCAGGTGGTGGCCGTCCTGTGACGCTTCCGCTTCTCCGCTGAGCTTCGTAAAGTGCCCGGTCGCGTTGCCGTTTCCGCGGACTTTCCTGCTCCGGCAACGACGTCAGTTTCCGCTGTTGTGGTGGCGGTATGCTTTCAGGCTCTGAAAGGGACCCGGTTTCAGTGTATGCCTTTGTTGCTCACTTAATTGAGTTAATTGTTAAGGATATTATTAATGACTATCAGACAACTCTTAGTAGGCTTAGTAACCAAAAATACCTACAGACTCGGTCTCCTGATTTATGGGGTGATCTACGCGCACGTTTGTCTGAAATTTAGAACATCTTTTGACGGTGTTATTAACAAACGGCAAACATGTTTTAAGGGCATGAAATCGACAGCGCGATTTGGAATAGAGTCGTTCTCAGTGCCTATTTGGGCTAAAGCCTCGTTAGCTTAAGCAACACTGTCGTTCTTCATTTTTACATATGTATTGAAAAGATTAAATGTGTCTAAAGTACACTCGTAAAGTTGTATGGAAAAGCGAGAGTCATCTTTTATTTCGTGCGATCCTTCATGCGTTGTACTTACCAGGCTGCTCTTCAGCTAGAGGTGTCTCCAGATCACCGATCGTAGGATCCTCGCCTTGTCCTCCTCCTTGAGCTAACCTCTTTTCTCGAAGCCTCGGGTTGAACGACATCCTCGAGAAATCTTTCTCGGCAAACACTCCACCTATCCTAGCACTGCTCTTTTTGGACAACGTCGGAGAGGACTGAGATGTTCCCGGCTGTTCGTCATCTTCGATTAACCGCTGAGGAATCGCTTGGGGCTTCGTCATCGGAGGCTGCTGTTGGCCGGTAAATGGATTGATCGTGAAGAAGTCGGCCACGTTGGTGATTGCAGCTTGAGGATTTGCCATCAGGATACTAAGGTTTGGATATGTGGTTTCGGGAGGTGGGACTCTAGGCGCTCTTAATGCCGTTGCTCCTTCGTACTGATCCGAACTACTGTAGTCGGTCGTGTCTTCAGTGGCGGACTCGGGTTCCGTTCGAGCACCGGCGTCTTCGGCGCCACGCCGTCGTCTTCTCTGAGTAGGGGTGGGTTCGGCCGACTTGGGAGGAAGTGAGCCTGACCTCAGGTCGGCTAATGTTTGGAGCTGAAGAGGACAATTTACACATGAGCACATGATAATGAGAGTCACCTGATATGGTTTTTGTGGATTGATTGGTTGGGGACCGGGTAATCTGACATCGTCTTTCCTTCTGTCGCAACTGGATCTTGAGTCTTGCCCTCTCTGTGGTTGTTGATACTAAAGAAGAACATGACGGTGTTTTAAATAGGAAAGTATGGACTCACCGGATCATTTTGTATCTCACTGGTGATCTTAGTCTCCAAATTTTGCAGCCTTGAAACGAGCGCCTGGACTTGCTCCAGCAACTCCCTGTTCGTGTTCAACAACTGATGCGTTCTCGACTAAACTCTTCGCCTTAAACCGTCTTCGAAGCACAACGTTCCCCACCTGAGCCTCAATGCGTGCGGTCGTCTCCGAAGTGAGTTGATCGCGGAGCAGTTGCACTTGACAGCTTGCAACCTGCGCGGACTGCTGCGCCTGGTCAAGCTGTGATCGGATAAGTTGTTGGTTGTACTGTAAGAATGAATAATAGTGCTCGCCTCACTAGAACAACGCACTTGGTCAAGTGAGCGAGTAAGTTGAAGAGCCGTTGGAACGTTGCTGCGGATTTGGTCGTCGCCGCTGCCGGCGCCTTCCGGTAGAGATTGATCGGTTTGTGCTCCACCAGAGGAGGAGGTTGGGAGATTCGAATGGTGTGGCATTTGGAGCGTGGCGTAAGGGCTGATCATGACGGGTGAACTAAGTCCGTAAGGTACCGATGCTGAGGGGCCGATAAGGGGCATTTGGAACTGAAAAAATTACAAAAGTTAGTGACTTTAGAAGTACCAAATGTTGTACATATATAACATACTAGTCGTGGAACTCATTAGAAATCAACTTACTGGATATAGCGGCGCATACTGTTGCTGAGCGTTTGCGTCCAGCGATTGTACAGACGGGAATGCAGCGATCGGAATTTGAGGATTCCAAGTGTGTGAGTGCGGAAGCGTATTCGAGCCCGACGGGATACCGTAGGCTCTGAAATTGATCGATCAGCCAAGACGCTTTGCCTCACACCTCTTTTTTCGTTTATAATTAATCTGTTGTCATGTGACAAGTTGTTTTTCTTTCAAAGAAACAGGTGGTCACACAGCTTTGGTCCCTTTATTATGATCATACATGGTTGCTGATCCTAAAGCAGTTGGACCCAAAAAAAAAATCTTAAATTTCGTTATTAGGATTTTTTTAACGGATTCATACGATTGTATGCAAATAGGATAGAACTGTTGACGTTTGCCCACAGCATGGAAGATTTCATCCCATGAACTGCTGGGCACCATACACATACATCCCGGTGCTAATCCCGGAAGTTTGGTAGACTTCCAGCTGTTCCCGAAAACGGGATCAGAAACCATCTCGCAGTTGTAGCTGCGGTTACGTCAAATGGTGCTGTTCCCCGACTGATAATCCATCTTTTCCCTTGTTTATTTTTTTGTTTTATCCGACTTTCAGCCTGACTGATCCATATTTCTTCCGAGACGAACACAGAAAAACAGGCGACTCTTCGATCAGTTACTAGGCTAAGGAAGGCAGCGAAAAAAATGGGCTCTTGGGTGCGGAACTATAGCGGCTATAGAGAAATCACATGTTCAGGAGGATATCCGTGAAAAGGAGGAACTTTGAAGTTTCCTTTGTGTTAAAATTGTTATCGTTTTATTGTCCGGTGAGTGTGAGCTTTTTCACTCACAATGCATTCTTATAGTGAGCTCTTTCCGCAGAGTGGAAATAGAAGCTCGGGTTTCTTTTTTACATTTGTAAAGACCATAATTAACTGTGAAGACCAAAACTAACTGTTTTACATAGAGCAATATGTATATTTTCATTTATCTTAGTTCGTTCAACTCATTTCTAGAGCATGAACCTTCTCTAAGTTCATTGTTATTGCTCGTGCTAATATCTTTAAAAGTTTGAATACCCCCATTTTGTTAAATTTTAATATCATTGTATTCAAAGAACTCACTGTTGAGCAGTCATGGGCTGTGGGCCCTGAGCAGGATTCGGTTTGCTTTGAGCGGTGAAAGACTGAGGATTTGGAACGAAAGCAGAAGGCCCTCCTGCAGATGTTTGAGGAGCATTCTCAATTGCTGTACTTTGACTTGAAGAGACGTCCGAGCTCACTTTCCGAGGCATGAACTGGATATACGGAATGCTTAATACCAACAGGAGTAACCTACTATAGAGTGTCTTTTCCCGGTGAAGGCCGTTGATGAAGAAGGCTGCTGAGATGGTTGTCTCACCGGGCTCGGCGTTCTGGAAACTTCTTCTACTGCCGAGAGTTTCTCGTCCGCTTCTAGCTGTTCCGCATCTTCTTCGCTGATCATCGATCCAGACACTGAATTCAGGATAGAGGCCGTCAGCGGAAAGACGCACTGGGTCATCTTGCGCCGTCGTACATCGGCCGGCGGAGATTCTGAGTTCTCCGGATGGGGACAACTACCCCTGCGGCGCAGCGAGGATCGGTTGCACAGGAGCATGAGGCTTAGCAATGATGGCAACGGAAAAAAAGCGTTCTCTGACTGATGGCGAGCCGCTCGCGATGACAGAGTGAGCTGATCAGGAGGGTCTACTGGCGACGACCCTTCCCGTACGGATTCCGGCGCAATCAATTAGTTGTTTTGATAGTCCCTTTGACAAATGTCTGCCCACCACGTCTACTGCCTAGCCTCGTGAGGTTTGACTACTGGGAAGCTCGGATGACACTCCACCCCAAGTCAGAGGAACGCCCCTCCTCAGCAAGGACACTTACCCTTCGCTCGCATCGGTGTGCTTGGCCCAACTTCGGCTTCGTCCTGCAGCTTTTCCTGCATTTGTTCTTGGGAGAGTTTGTGGCACACTTCGAACGCTTGTCCAATCGTTCTGACGACCCGCATCGCTTGGCTCTAAACGACCCGTAGATCATTCTGCGGCAAATGGACTAGGGGAAGCAAATTAGAGGCATTATGGAAGTTTACGGGCGAAGATTTATGGCGGAATTATTATTGGTTTCTCTTTTATTTGGGATAAAAATAGCCACAGTTGGATTCGGCGATCCTCATTCGCAGGTAGTTATGAGTGAACGGACAAGCTGTCAAAAATCAATAAAAAAGTGGGGTCACACAATGACGGACGGGTAGAACATAAGATACACCTGACAGCTGTGAATATACGTTCGAAAACTCATATCTTCCCGTCGAAAAAAATCTGTTCGAGTTCCTCTCTGTTTGCAAGGAGCGACCCCGGAGTTTAACTAACCAACAAGGCGGAACATACGCTAAAACTAATAGATCACTTAATATAAGCGGAAATTCTGTTGTTAACATACAACATACAAAAAATGAGTGCCAATTATTGTAGAAATGTTGAATAAACTCCGAAAAAAGGGCGATCAGATCCGATGGGTAAAATCAATTGGACAAATCGATCAGAATAAAACATGGGGCCGGCATCATTGTCGTTTTTCACTAAATTTGATATATAATGTGAGGTTTTTAACTTTTTTTTTCTTGCTGACGGCTTGCTGATCTCCATGCAATTTGTTAAATTATTTCTGGGTAGTTTTTTTTGAGCTAATTATTATAAAATGAGATTTTATAAGTGTCTTCAGATTTTTGCAGATTATCCAACAGCCGGTCAATTGGCCGTAGCATGCAAAGTAACGTGACGTAAACTAATTTAAGAAAAAAACAATAAACAAATATTTTGTTCATATTCCTTCATTCAGAGAGTCAATTTAAAACCTAATGTAATCTCACTCAAGTGCGACAATTGAGCGGCGCAAATATGCATCGATGCTTTAAATTTTTAATTTAGAAAATGATGTATTTAGGGCCAAGTTTCCTTTGCTCAGGTCCTCTGCTCGCTTATTTTCCGAGTGATGTGTTCACCTCCAAGCCGACCATTGATAAATTACCGATGACGCAAAAGTCAATATTCTTGGAAAAGTTTACCAATGGCGGCAGGATATTTTCGTTTTTTAAAACCTGCCGGACAAACAAAAAAATGCAATGAACGGTGGAGTAACTAAATAAGACTTTTACACTCCTTCGAACATGTGTAGAACATGGAATATGATTAATACTGTAAACTTTAAATTCCCAATGGATTCTATTAGTTCAGCATTTTCACCCAATTCAAGTGATCTTAAATCTATACCACGTTATGCACACTAGGATCTCTATAAGCGCCGCGCTGCTCGGATCAGTGTTTTATATTAGGGTACCAACCGAAGTACTAAATAAAAGTACCACAATAATAACAAAAGCTTTTTTGTTTTAGCATGATTAACAATATATCGTTCATTCTTTGAGTTATTGCTGTTCATTCCATGTAATGGACGAAATTTTGAATCGAACGCTACTTCTGACGACAGTAATATTACAAACTGGATCTTTGGCATCATTTTCCGAAAGACTTCTACAGTCAGAGAAGATAAGTAGAACTTAAAAATCGCCACCTCAAGCTCAGGGTCGTCATCAACGCTCATGAAGCTCGACTTCGGCGCTGACCACCGGGTGAACTTCATTTTGCGCGGTTCGTCCTTTTCGCTCGGCTTGGCCATGAGCCTAAGGTAGTAGAAGCGCTGCTCCTCGGAGCATCCCGCCGCCAGGTCATCACTGTCGCCTTCGTCGTGGTGCAGACGAATCATCGTGGTGGTGGTCTTCTAAGCTACTGTAGCGCCGGCCGCCGTCCATCGGGCAGCGTCACGTCGCCGGCCACCACCCCGTGCCCAAAGTCGCGAAATACAGTGGTGGTCGCGAAGGGCAAAAGGCCAGGCAAAACGGCGAGCCGGAGGTGTGTTCGTGTCGCCTTAGTAAACGCGTTGTATATCGGCCTAGCGCGGCAAGCACGACGCCTAGGAACTGAGGGTAGCTCCTCCTGCTGAAGATGTTTCCTTTGCGGTGACAACCAAATAACAACGACGGCGTGACGACGATGGGAAAATAGTCAAAAAGTAGTAGCAGTGGTGAGGAATCAAGAAAAACGGTCGATGACACACGGCCGCTACTAGCGCTGAGGAGCTGCTCTAGAGGCGCAAACGGGATGGATCGCGGCGGCAGCGCCGCTGGCAGGCCGGCCGATCGACGGGCGCGATGTGACTCGGGAGCAACTGTCGCCTGGAGATGATTGCGAGCTCACGTTTCTCTACACACTCACATACACACAATCAGCTCGAAAGCTTGCTTCCCCGCTCCGGCGACGGCGGAGAAGCGGACACGCCAGGAGAGTTTTAAAATAACGCGCCGGGACGTCCCTGCGGCAACGCGATGATGATCGTCTATGACGTCTTCGGCTCGCATATAAATCCACCCTCTCCAGAGAAGAAATCGCGCCGCACATCTGCCGGCCGTTCCACGATGCACAATCTTTAGTTGGATTAGCCAAACAATATGGTCGGTTCACCGAGGGAGGATGACGTAAATCGGTGGCGAAGGCAGGTTGCGGCGGACTACCAGTTGAGGTCAACTCTGACCGCCAACGCCACCATCATTTTTCAACTTTCTGTGGCCTGTTAGAAAGATTAATGAGCCTTACGTGCCATCATGCGGGGATCTTTGAGGGTGAGGATAAGTGGAAAACCTAAACTAAGGAAACGAAGATAGCATAGCCTATATGATTGGTCCACAACCATGAAAATCGATCCTACGCGAGGGAGATGTCAACTAGATCGTGAAACAATTTTAAACAATTACACACTGATTTTATACTAGTTTCAAACTTAAAGCGCATCAACCAAGAAAGAAGATACAAACAAGCACAGTCTTTTCCAGAGGGAAACTTTCAAACAACAGCTTATCCGAGATATCTAAGAAAACAGGCGGTGGTCGTACTTAGATCTTAAAGGTCGCTAAACGTCACACAATGTCGTCAGATCTATTTCTGATTGACGCACAGCTTGTTGTAGGTTAGTCAAACCGATCAAGGGGTACACAAGTGTCTTTTTTTCAAACCGGTAGGGTTTCATGTTGTACTCCAGGACACAATATATAATGTTTTTGTGGCCTCGCATTCACTCGGAGTACTCAGAAGCTAACAACCTCAGACTCATCAGCATTGTTATGATAATTTTAACCGATAAGTGGCTCTCAGGCATAGTGCACTTTGCTTTAAGAAAAACAAGGTTGGTCCATTTCCTCTTCAAAGACGCAGAGGACGTCAAAACTAAGGATGCCGACGAAAAATGTCCGCAAAATCAATAAATCGCAAATCGATATCCCACTTAATCAATCAAGCCCGCCGGAACCATTTGTCCCCATTTGTTCCGTAAACAGCTTTTTCAAAGGAGACGTGCGAATGACGATTTATTTCTGTGGCAAAGACTTACTTTCTTTGAGCATTTGTAGACATTGCATTTGAACGAATTCGACGGCCCGTCGCGTGCAATGTATGAGAAGATTTTAAGATCCTGGGAGTCATGAGATACGTAGAAGATTCTGAAATCATTTTACGTTGAATGTTCAGTACATGGCACATGCCAAACCTATAAATAGGGTGGTGCATGACGAGAAGTTTGCTTTCATCCCACGTCTGTTCTTTCATCTGTTTCTAAATGTTTAGCAATTAGGTTTGTTTGCAATTTGTTGTAAAGCTATAATTTAGTCCTCCTTTTGATTTATTCCGCTTTCATACGCAGTAATAGCAAGTGAACACTGCATTATGGTTAATAGACCCAGCAGAAACAGTTGTTGCCAATTTCATTTAACAAATGAGCTCTTGTTAGTATAAGTGGTTGCTGCGCTCCAAGCCACCGTTCGAAAGAAATACTTTTAATGTGGCATTTTCCTGATTTGTTGTAAAGCTGTAACTCAAAATATCCTACAAAAAGATGCACAAAAGAGATTGAAAATAACATTTTAATTACGTACATTTGTAAAGAATTCGGCGTTGGTTTGAGCATAGATTTCAAGTAAAGTGTATGTTACACTATTACCTAATCGTGTTTCAAACCTTTTATGCTGTAAGTAAATCTACGCCGTCAATTCCAACCATGTTTCAATTCAATTTCCGCTGAGCTCATAACTTAAGAAGATCTTCCCTAATTTGTACTAGTTCCGTTTGCAATATTGAGTGGTTTGAATAACTACGTAGCAAACCATCTTTATAATCATAGACATTTATATGTGTACACATCCTTAGTGTTTGGTGTTTAGAGAACATGAGCATTTTATCGCTTGTCAAGGTGTCTCATTACTCAGTGATATCGTCGATTGTTGTCAGGACGGCTGACGTCAGTGATAGGTTTATGTCGCATGTGCGAAAGTGGTTTTGAATACCCGCTTTGCAAATTGTTTGACACACGTTAAATGGAAAGTAGTGGTCTAATTTAAGGAACCTTATGGTGATGTATGTCTACTGGAGCATTACCAGTACTTTATCATTATAAGGGATCCATTCTTCAGATCATCGAGAACTCCATAGCTCTTCTACATGTTCCGTTACATCAGCATCTTCAATACAAACTCCTTCCGACCAAACGAATGCCTCCAGCAATAGTGTAAGAGACATAGAACTGCTTTAGAATCTCAGGATTCTCACGCCGCTATCACTCGACACTTGAGGTATATTAGTGTGCCTGTTAAGTATACTTGTTCATTGTACCCCATCTCTTTTTGCTTTGGCTAATCCACTGATTAGGGATCATAAATACATGTACAAAATACCTAACTGTAACCCTATTAAAGACCTATTACTCAATGTTCTAGGCCTCTCATTACAAAGGTCCGGTGAGCCAGAGTAATCTTATTTTCATCAATATACGTTTGTCGTTTACAGTAATCCAGGCACGCTGTTCTACTATGTTGTAAAAACTGCGATATTCCCATTTTCATATCGGCAGCATGCACATCAGCCTCTTCTTACAACGCATCGCCGACGGAAAGGTGTGAAAATGCGTCACAAATTAAAATCTTGGTGATTCTCGCACATAAAGCGGGCGGCGGCTGACAGCTATTACTGACATCCTGGTTTACGCTTTAGTAATTTTTCTAAGGGACATACTATTATTTATTTTGTCTGTGGGCATGTTTATTTCATGTCTTCATTTTAGTCTCAAGTCTTCTTTTTCAAATCATTTTAAGGTAATGCTAACAGTCGTCAAAAACAATCTAGAATGTTGACATCAGCGACGAAGTCGGAAACCGCCTACAACTCTTTCGTATGGAACAAGTCGGACGCTCTTTGACTTTACGAAACGCAAAAGCTCTGATACTCAAGGCTTCGCATTTGTTTAGCACAGATCAATAGTATATAGCAAAAGTGATAAGCACCATAAATTGGAAAAGTGATTTTCGCCTTTTAGTTAACGTTCCGTGTTCAGCACTATTTATTCATGTTCTTCCAGAATATATGATGAGCAAATCTTCTGCCATTTACTGCGTAAAAATGTTCTTAAGCATACCTTCTGAACTACCAAGCAAACTTGCTTTACCCAAAATCGTTCTTACGGTCTTTGTTATTTGATTGAATTCTTACGAACGAAGCAAAATCGGAAAAAGGCAACCACGAATAAATATTTATGTGAATTCAGGAGGGAACCACCAAGAAAAATATCGAAAATGGGACGCCACATGTAACAGTTCACCCTTTAGACGGCAACTACTTGAAATTAGCAAAGGAAAACGATATTTGACAATGATGAAAATGTTAAGTGGAAGCACAGAAGCTTATTTGGAGGATAGTATGTTTTACTGCCTCTTTACGGCTGTACTTTTCATTTGCACGTAAAATGACTTAATCGAGAGGAAGAGTGCAAAGATTAATAAGAACATAATAAAAAATATCAAGACCTTAAAGATTGAACATGGTTCAATGCATGTGAAATAAATGCATCTAAAAAACATGTGCATCCACGCAGAAATAGAAGTAATCTTTTTTTAAACGTGGTGTGATGACTATTTGTACCCCTCTACCTTTGTAACCCCCTATTTGTAACCGAGTACCACCAAACCTTACGGAATGTAGCGGACTGCCTGCTATACCTGCAGGATATACCTTCCAAACTCTTACTCTGTTGAGTATATTGACACGAAGTTGATTTGCTCAATCCACTGGCAGAGAAGCAAAGCACAAAGTGTAACTCTATTTTTCTACATCCTCTAATCCGTGCCAATATTTCTCAGAATTGGACTCAGCAGAATGTTATTGCAGACTTAACCTTATTTCACTGGACAGAGCAGAAATCGTTGTGACCAAAGCAAACCCCACAAAGACCTTTGTCCGTTCCTTTTGCGACTTACACCAGAGTCTTCCGTGGCAAATGAAATTTCTCCCCAAAATAGATTTCTCCAATTGTGTCCCGAGTCTTTAAGTGCAATGCACTTATTTCAAATCCGCGGCTCAAACTCACTTTGCTCCGTTTCGCCACAACCTTGACGCCATCGACGGAAACGGTTATGTCAACTGGTCTCTTTGGCACATTTCTCGCCTTGAACTCGTACTGAAACAGACGGCGACGCGCATTAACGCCATTAATCAAGAAGATCGATCGCCTACTCGAACACGCCGCATTGCGGCGACGATCTCTATACGGGTGCCGGGCCGCAGGATCTCCATACTGCCGATGTACTACAATGTTTCCTTTGGTGTGATAAATGATCCGTCCGCCGGCGGCGGTGTACCTTAGCTTCGAAATGGATTCCATGCTGGTAGGCGACCTCGTTGTGCAAAGGGACGCGACAGTCGTAAATGTCCTCGGCAATAATATCGTACGGACCATGTCGTTTCTTGCCGGGCATTTTCTACTTTATCTGAATGTTGGATTATTAAAGCAGGGCCCATATTTCAAAAAGTTCTACATAATTTTAAAGTGCTTCTACTGACTGGGCTAACGTTCAGATGTGATTATATAAAGGGACCCGAAAAATTAGCGATATATAACTTTAACGTATTCCAACAAAACACATAGCAAAGCAAGACTTGTGTGGAAATACTTCGTTTTTTGAGTTTTAATTATGCCGTTCACAAAGGAATTCGGAAATTTTGAAGAACATTGTTGGCACCCTGCCGGCCAAGGAGGCACGCCATCAGTTTACTTCCCTTTCCATAGATTTGAAGTTGTCTTTTTTGCTAGCGTAATAATGATAAATTCTCTTTATAAACGAACATCTGCTTCCACAGTCCAATTACATCTCTAGGGTGTTATATATCTGTTGTTATTTTGTTCAATTGAGGTTGTACATGAAGGCGAAAAGAAAGGACCATGGTAAAACTACCATTTGTAATTCTTCCCCTTGAAATTCTTGAGAGCGGATCATTTGAAGGACATAATCGAATGGCAGAAAGATTTTTGCAGAATTTCCACTCCGCCGGGAATATTCAACGGTTCCCCCTCCGTTGAAGTTCATTTGGAGCTACTAATATGGTTAACTTCGACACTCAAATGCATGGCCTACTGTAATTTCTTTATTCGAGTTTATATTGCATAGACTTTGAAAAGGTTCGTGTCATTTGAAGCAGGTTTGCTACACTTATGTCACCAAAGCGCAAAAAATTGTTCATGCAAAAAAACTCACCAAATAAACATGCAACATCATCGACTGGGCGGCAATGGTCGCAATCCTTCGCAATACGATGCTTGCCGTGGCACGCTGCTGACAACTACAAAACGGAGTTCACGACGACTTCGGGGGAAAACACGACGACGCAAAATGGACAGACGCCCTTTGGATTAATAAATACTCACATCAAAAGCGGCAAGTAGAGATCATCGAATGGTGCGAGCCTGCTCGGCCCATCAGCGACAGTTGTGAGCGCTCACTCCTCTCTCCTGTGTGTGCGAGACGCGCCTAGTGCAGGTGCCGAGCTCGCGGCGCCGGTGGGTTCGTTTCTGAAAAGTGTCAAAAATTAGCCAAAGTGTCCATGGAGAGGTCTCGCCGATGCGCTCGTCTATCATTTTATTGGCGCGTTAATGAGCGGCGACTCACTCGACGCTCCAATTGGGATGACTGACGCGAATGAATAATTGATGGTTTTATGGTTGTTGTCCGAGCTGCAGGCCAAGCATCTAGGGAATATGACGATATGCAGGAAGCATGAAGCGGAAAGATAGATCACCCGATACTTCATCGGATTATCACTGGTCCGGTAAATTGATGTACAGATCAACTCATATTCTTACCCTTGCCATTTATAGAGAGAGGTAATGCTCCGTTTTTTTCCACTGAGCACTGGTGTATCGCTTCAGTTTAATCGTAGTACAAGTTATTTTGAATGACTTTTATAGGTTTTTAAAACAATACTACATCAATGAACAATGCAAAAAGGATGTGTCAGAATAAGGAACGAATATACTTTAGCAATGCTGGTAGACCTCCACGGGGGTATAGGCTCCAGAACGTAAGGGAGCGTCATACTGTTTCGTCACGCCTACAACACCTTCATCGGTGAGAATGTCCAGAATCATTTTGTACGGTCGTTTGATGTACTTCAATTCGTCTCCCTCTCGAATGTGGCTTCTCCACACGTGCAAGAAGAAGTCATGCTTTGAGGCGAAAGTCAGCTCAGCACAAAATTCACAGAAGGTGCAGGGAGCTACAGTACATTTTGTCTTGCCCTTTCGGAACGCTCGCACGGACACGACGTTGCCTTTGTGAGAGTCGAGGAGGTGATCGAGGACTGTGCCTCCTGAAGGAGAGGTAAAACAAAGGGAGCAGATACGGTCCGAATCGCTAAGGAAGGTCGTTAACGTGGATGTTGGAGCAGGACTGTAAGGTCGTGAAGATCGGCTGCTACTCTGAGGTGATGGTGAAGGTTGCGGATCAGCTTGGATGGGTTGTGGTGAATTAGAAGTAATGGAGCCATGGGAGCCTGGTGGGAAACTATTTTCCTTGTCCATGTATTCGTCACTGGGAGCTGAATCGGATGTCGTGCTTCGAGAAAGCGAACCTTCTTCTTGCTCAAAGCGCATATCCTCGCACTCCTGAATCTGGTAGCACATGTCCGCTATTTGATGTACGACCACGTGTTCATCGAATTCGGCTTTGTTCGAGAATTCATCGTCGCAGTGGTGGCAGTGAAAATAGACAGGTATTGCCCGTTTGGATAACCATTTCTGAATAGGGTTTAGAGAACTTCTAGGAGGTGGACATTTTTCCAAAACTTCATCAACCATGTTGCAATAAAGTTCTTTATAGACGCAGCAGGATCGTTTAAACGGTTCTTGATAATGGTCAGTTTGCGATGCGAAGAAAATTCGCACAACAGTGCATCGATTGAGACGCAAGCAACGCACTTTCGTGTGAAACCTATGATAGGAAACATCAGATCTTTAGATGCACTGCTTCTTTAGAACAAAAAAGCTCTATTGGGCCGAGGAATGTATTGGGCCAAGGAACAAGTTCTTTCTAGAGCAAGCATACCGTTCGTTTTGGAAAGCAAGTGCTTGACAGGGCTCAAGTAAGTAAAAAATAGGACTTTGTTTGGCCCTGTTAGAAGCAATTTGTTCAGAAGACCGTTGTAGCGGATCATAAACCTGTCAAAGAAACCTAATTATTGCGACTGACTGCTGCGTTCCTCATTATTGCGGCTCTAATGAGGTCGTTGTCTTTGCAAGTAATGATAGTTTTTGCCCTGTTGTCGTTTCCACTCCTGTGAACAAACTTTTGCAGAGATCAGAGTTCCTAGTAAATCTTCAAGTTACATCTCACAAGTACGCATTTACGTTGTTGGACGGTATTTAGTCAAGTTATCACGACGGAGGAAAGCGCGCCTACAACAACGAGGAAAGAAGGCTGTATATGTACATTCTCATGGGCCGAAACATAATTAATTGAATCATCCGCTTGTTTTCTCCCTCGTTTCACTTACTTGTTATGGTAGTCACTTTTTGTACTTTGTCGCGACCAAAAACATAGAAAGCCATCAGCTTGGAAGTGCACTAATGAAAGGGGCAGGCAATGTGGGGCTGAAACTGCATGAGTTCCACAAAATTAACTCTCCGAAAACAGAGGGAGACTAAATGGCGTGTCCCATCCAATCTTAAACTCGTGGTTTTCCAGTAGAACATGTCTATGGAAATCAAATGAAATTCCTACTTAAGCAAATGGAATAAGCGAGACCAATAAACGACGACAATCAACGGTCCTCCACTGACCGAGGGCAATTCAGGGTGCCCTCTGAGCCCCTTTATGTGCTGTTCAAAAGGGCTGCGCCCGCGCTGACAAGTGTAACCGATGGAGAGTTTGAGGAAATAATTAACTGGCTGACAATTCCCAAGTCACGCGAAACGTCAAGTGCCGGCCTAAAACCAATTTTTGCTTGTCCGAACCGCCGCGTAAGACTTGTTCTGCTTCTGGTCGTCGAAGAGGCGCTGCGGAGCCGCCTAATCTAATAATCAGAGCGTGCGCTCCTCCCAAGTGCGTCGCGAAACTGGCAAATGGCAACAACTTCAGCCGGCGCGCATCCCTGAGACTCCGACCGCGAACGGCTAATCACTCGCGACGGCGCACGTAGCCGTAGGGAAGACGCGCTCGTCCGCATTATGGTAATGAAATCAAAGGGATTTCGCGTGCGAAATTATGATTCGAGGCGAATTTGAGGGGAAAGTACACTTCGAGATGTGGGACTTATTTAATTTGCGCTCGGCTTGTTCGAGTTAATTATGGGGACGCGTATCTCAAGGATAAGATTGGAAGCGAAGTGCACTTGAGAATAACTCATCACGGAGCGGAGCACTAGCAGGGAAATCGTCATAATTTGTAAATCTAAAAGTAGTTATGTCTAAAACCGTTTTCCGCTGTCTTTTTTACTTGTTTGGCCTCCTCTATTTTCATATGCTCTAGCAAGCTTTGGAGCAAGCTTTGGAAACATCCTAAAAAAAGAGCAAGCTTTGGAAACACTTTCCTAAGTAGGTGTGACTTCCGGTGCTGATGTTATCACATCCAGCGATCCCAAAACGTGTTGAGGATAGGGGCCCAATATTCATGGTGAAGGAAAAATCTCCACACCCAATTAACTAATAGATAGCGGGAGTTCTTCTATTATAGCTTCTTACAAAGGAAACCTAAATGCAAATTTCAATTGTGAACTGTTTCTGCTTAGCATTGACGCTTGAAGTTAACCAAGTCTTATGGTCAGAAACAAAAAAATTGCTTTGACACGAAAAGTCACTTGTGGCCCGTTCTATTTTAAAATTTCGCGAGCACATTTCACGCCCTTCACACATCGCAACAATTAGAACATTAAACTGTTCCGGAGACAATGGCGTCAAAAGAAATCGGCAAAGTGCGAAAGCCAAAAGCGAAAAACGGTGCTCGAGCTCTGGAGGCGAGTTTATTAAGGTCGTCAGGTGTCCGTGTTCCCCCGCGAACTCTTGGAATCGATCGATACCGCGGGTCCGATCGACAAGAAGCCGGAAAATGTGAAAAACATCTTCATTCCAGTAATTTTGCTGGGTCAACACTACTTTGTCAACTGTTGTGGTGAGCAGCTTGTCGTATTAAGATCAACGCATGCTCAAAAATCCTGGTATCACTTGAGGGTTCACTTCTTCGAGCAGTGGGCAATTATGGAACATACATACGTCACCAATTAGAAGTGAACGTTCTCTGCTTAAATACTGGCAATAGAGGACAAACCACGTGTACGTTCTTCAATAGCACCAGTTACTATGGATACTTTTTGACGACACTAAAAGTGTCCTTTCAATAGATACGTCAGGGAAAGAAGACACATAAACAAAGATGCATGGCTTGTCATCCGTTCAACCAAGGACCAAGACGCCGCATTCTCTCAAATTTTAATGTGAAAATCCATTCTAAATGGAAATGTCTGGAGAAGTTTGGGAATACTATCTGGCTGATAAGGCATATGAGGAAGATACGCGGTGCTTCGACCATACTGGTATCCACCTACCATCAGAAACGAGATACTCCACAATCTTTGACACTGACTTATCAGGGGAATGTTCTCTAACTTTTATGCACATGGGTAAAAATATCAGGCGAGTATGTTCTCTGAGCTGAGTAACAAGTAAAAAATACGGTACACAGCTTATTTTTGTTGGCATTACGTCACTACTTCACGCTGGAATTATACCTTGAGGAATTAGGTGAGAAAGCTAAATTTGATTGAGATAGGCCTGTGGCATCTACTGCTAACTACACGATGCCTCTACACAATGTAAGCAATAAGGCACATAAGATTAAATGCACAAGGACTTTTAAAGGTTTTTTTTTTCGCGTTGCTGGAATATCGTCCCATTGCGTTAAAGAACAGCATAGTTTCAATAATGTTGAAGTTGGAGTACATCTCATGTAGACACGGCATAATATAGAATATAGGTTCGATACTAAACAGATCAGCTCGCGGCACATACTGCTAACTATCTACACCGCCTAGCGTAAACAAAACAAAACGTTACAGGAAGGTGCAATCAGGCACCCAATCAATAGCGAGAAATGGCAATAAAGCGCGAATATAGATCGGCTACGACACGACCCGGACGAGCTTCTTGAAAGCGGAAAACTAATAAATTATCACAACGAGCTCGAGGAGATGAGGAACAGCTTGCGGGGCGTCGTCCCCTTTTGATAAATATTCGCCGGTAACGCGTTTTAGCTAATCAGACGAGCAACACTTCCTCGACGGGTCATCGAGGGCCGTGAGGCGAGTTCGCCAGAACGCCTCCGTGGAGAACACAAGAATTCGGCGTGTGGACAGATGGCCTGCGGGCATGATTTATTATCTTGTACAAGCAAGACAAATCTGTTGATTGCAGACAAGAGCTGAGTTAACGAATTTCTTCGGATAGTGGCTTTGCCCTCACCGAGATAATTGCGGTGCACAGGGACGAAACCGGCTTTCTACGCTGAACATGAGGGGCAAGAGGTATGCGATCCGAAAGAATCAATCACGAAACAGCGTCATCAATGAAAAAATTTCAGTGACTAATCGGCAACTAGGGTAAGAGAGCTCATCAATGCCGGTCAGGAATAAGGCACTGAACTATGAGATGACTACTACAAGTCTTATCATATTTCAAAGCACGCGACACATCAGCTGTTTGTATTCGATTTACGTTTTTTAACGTAAATAAGATGGTTTGCATAATCTACAGCTTTTATAATAGACATTTTAGAAAAGTGCTTTTTTTGCACTACGGGAGGGCTATATCTCAAATTACACGACGTGATGTCGCCATTAATCGTACGATTGATGACAGAGATCCAATCGGATTAGCCGTAAATTTACGGTACAAGACCAATAAAAAGAAGGATTGGCAGTCCATCTGCAAAATTTATTGGGTCTTTTTATTTAAAAAATGCGTATTAAGCAATTTATCATCTAAGAATTTTATGGAGTGCTTTACTCCATCAGTGATTTAGATGGTAATTGGATACTATGATCGTAGATTACTTAGGTTCATAACATTTCATTACACCAGATGACCAACAATATCTGTTGTATTCAAACTACCGGGCAAACGTCAAGAGGAAACGAAGTAGGAAGTAAAACTGATAGGTCAAAAGTGACACATGAAAAGTAAGCCTCAAAGTGTATGACATCAGATGACCAAATTTAAACAGATGAAATTCAATACAGCGTTCAAAATACTACAAAACAAAGCTCTTACTCAATGGAAAATCACGTCGCAAATATTAAAGATGGAGAACAAAAAAGAAATATAGCACGAAAAAAATAACCCGACAAATGCAATAAAGAAGTGACAAAGGAGGGTCAAAATTTTAACCTATTGGGATATTCAAGTAGGCCTATGTTCCACTTATGCATACAGTCTCGGTGATACATGAAACCCCGGAAACAACAAAACAAACTATGTTCCACTTATGCAGGTAGGTACAGCTACCGGGTACCGGACTTAATGAATCAATAAAATCATCTTCAAGCGCTCAGCAAGTGATGGTGTGGAGCTTCGCCTCCACGACGACATGGCCGCACCAAGCCAGAGTCCGTGCACGGTGCCCCGCCCCGGACGCCACAGGGAGCCGGAGGACCCGAAACGCAGCAAATGTCGCAGGACGGTGGCCCAGTGGCCGGCACTGCGGGCTGCACCATAACAACAACGCCGCGCTATGACCACCACCGAGGCGCTGTGGTCGCGGCGGCGCCAGTGTCGGACAATGGACCCCCGCGGGCTACGGGGTCGGGACTCTCGGGGAAGGGTGCTAAAGCAAGCCGCCGCGCCCGAGGGTCCATCGTCGCGCCAATGATGATGGTAGGAAAATCAACACAAGTCAGCTGTTGCCCGAATACATCGGCGGCGACGGTGACGATGTCGACAATGACGACCTGGGTCTCGCACCTCGGTATAACCTGGTGGCAGAGTTTCGGACGTCACCAAGAGCCATGTGCTGACTGCTTACTACGACTTCGTCTACGCTCTCCGTCGAGGACGTCAAGCGCAAACTGCTGTTCGGAGGGTTTCCCTGTTTATTTTGTGTGTTTTATGGCCGACAGTCGATTCATCGATTTATTCATTTTTAGGGTCCGAGACAGGAGGTGCGATCCGAGTGGATAATAATGACGTCAAGGAAGCGTAACAATGATGTAGCGGCAGAAGGGGGAACCACAAGTTTTAACCATTGGGAGGTCACTTTGATGCAGTATTGAACGAACCAGTACCACTGAACTACCGATGTGTATTCATGTGCTGCATGAAGAACAGAATAGTACCTTTTTCCATTAGAAGCAAGACATTTCGAGCCAACATTATTTTTTACTATTTTAACAGGAGGCGCATTTGAGTTCATGAGTTGAATGACCGTGATCCGAACAATGAGCCGAAACCCTTGGCCCACTTGAACCGTGAACTGATCTGGTTCACTTTGAAGGGATTTACCCGAGTCTTACACCAAACCTACAACTCACCGGGAAAGTGAAACGGTGCAACAAAACTTCAGGTGTATGGTACGTCTTCTGTACAAACAAACGTCTATGGTATCAATGGAAAGGCAGAAAATGTGGACGAAGAAATGCAAAATAATTTTGACCCCGACGTGATTCGAACACGCAACCTTCTGATCTGGAGTCAGACGCGCTACCGTTGCGCCACGGAGTCATGCATGCGAGAATTGTCAATAAATATGTGACAGTGATCATCCGTGAAGTAGATCAGTTAGATTTGGTTCAGATCAGATGTGGTTTTCTCGATCCGAAGTGACCTAGACCACAAACAAAAAACAACATTTCGGTAATCCTTGATGCAGATCTCTGAAATTCAGAACCGATAGATGTGGATACCGTATCCATCAAATTCTCTTCAATGACGGTACGAAAACTGGGAGTTTTAAGGGATTATAACATCTGGCTTGGGGACAACAGGATCCTGTCTTCCGTCTTAGAAGACTCGGTTATAGAAGACTCGGTTCTGGAACGAGCCTCGAGCCCTGACTCTGTCCTGTTGTCCTAGGCCAGGGCTGTGCATAGATGGACACAGACATTTTGGAAAAGTGATTCCAAAAATACATCATACAATCTGAGTTGTTTGAACGCTTTATGCACGGTATGAGCTATCCGTTGTATTAGCTACCCCTGGTATGAGTTGTACCGGACTCACCCGCGAAAAAGCACTTGTTTCACTTCCACATAGGACCCCCTCATCCGAGGGAGATGTTTTCAGGCCCAACGGTGTATCGGACTGTGTTTCAGATTCCGTTTTACATAACTTTTGCATTAGATTGTTGGAACAATCGCTCATCTGTACTTCCGTCTGATCTGCGTTCCTTCGTTCGCGAAATAAGGTGCTTCACACTTCTCTCGTGTGATGGTCTTTGGTGTTGTGGGCGCTGTTTTTGATCGCATAGGGAAATGCGGATAAATAATCCGTGAAGAGATCATGCTCGTGAATGAATCATAACGTCTCCATCTAACTGTGTCACCTAATTCTTCGGAAGCTCGTTCCTGTTGTTTGCACGAACGAACATTCGAGTTTCGCAGTTGATGCCCGTATACAAACGCGCGCTTGTCAACAATGACTGTTAACGGTGTGTCAAGTTGCTTTATACAGTTATTTACTTTGATTACGTTTTTACAGTGCTTCAGATGAGATAGGCTGATGGCTGACAACCAAAGTATACAGAATGAGGAGCTCATCGCGCTGGAATCTATTTTCTCCTCTGGCGAGTTGAAGGTCAACAGGAAAGCAGCTTGGAATGTAACGTAAATCGCTTTCTCAGCTGATTGTCCATGGGGTATTTCAGGCTTGGCAGCCAATCGATGTCTCCATCAAGATCATTCCGACGGCGCACTCGAACACGTTTGTGTCGCTAGTGCTCCATGTTGTGTGTTCTGACGCCTATCCGGGAAGGTTGGACTGTTTTCGCCGTCTCTTCATAACAGGATCTTTTAGAAGCCCACAGTTAGCTCTAGAAGAAGTTGTTGGTCTCTCTGATGCAGCGTTAGCAGAACTGTTAAGGCAGCTGGAAAGTAAATGTGAAGAATCTGCCAAAAATGTCCGCTTATTTATCACCTTGCATTCATATAATGTTGATTCGTTTAGAAGGACCCAGTCATCACGGAATTATGCGAATATGCGCGCGACTTTCTTTACAAATGCAATAAGAAAGGTCCGAGCGATTTCCACGAAAAGATGCTTCTAAGCGAGTTGGAGAAGGAAACCGAGCAACAGGTATAGTCGTATCACAATATAATATCTTACTTCTTGTTTCTAGAAGCAGAAAGCTCTCAAGGAACAACAGGAAAAGGCCGAGATAGAAAAGGAAAATGCCCTCCGGCGGGAACGACTCAGCGCACAAAAGGCTGACAAAGAACGCAATGACATGATGCAAAGTAGGAGCTTCTCAACATCGAATGAGGAATGCAGCGAGAGCTATAAGGTCCGCGCCTTGGATGATTCCATTATCACCATCTATAAGCGTAAGACGGAGACAGTGCCAGATCGGAAGAGCCGTCATGAGCTGTGCACAGAGTGGGTCGCATACATCGATGAGGTTGGTTTTCTCTCATGGTATTTGCTTCGAAGAAGGTGTGTTTTTACAGAATCAAAGTGCATATGTGACTGAATGGCACTTCGAACACACCCTTGGTCGAGTACGTAGAACGCTAGTGGATCTCACGAAATTCGAACGGGACCTGGAGGAGTTCGTGGACAACACGCTGAGGAGGCTTCGAAGTTTAGACTCCATTGATCAGTCACTCTGTTCCTACGTCTTCGTACACCTCAACAAGCGTTCCAATGCCGCTACAAACTTCAAATGCTCCCTCATGATCGGTCAGACGATCGATTCGTCCCATCGCCCTCTTGAATCTACCATCAATGAAGTCAAAGCAAAATCTGTATGGAAACACTAATATCTAATTTCAATACATCTTTGTAGATTACTCTTCTCCCGGTTTTCGCTTCGTCGGCGGTTTGTGCTTTAAAGTGGCTACACGACCAGCACCTCTACCACGGCTCAGTTGACAGATCCTCTGTATGGTGGAATCGCGAAGACAATACTTTCAAAATATCCGACTTCTTTATTTTGTAAGTCCAATTTCACGTATGCTAAGTATCTTATAAGTTTGCAGGCCTGCAATCACGAAGTTGGCGAACGACTTCGTTGAATTGACCTCGTCTGAGTCACGAAAAAGCGCGTCACCGACGAATGAAGCCAATGACAGCTTGAAGAATATCCAACAACGCGACATGTTTGCTATTGGCACAATTATGATGGACATGTGCAGCAAGTCCTCCTCGGATTCCTACAGTACTACTGAGCTATGCCAGCAGTTCATTGAGATGTGCCAACATGGAAGTGCCAATACGGATCAGTTGCTGGACCATGAATACCTTAATAGGGGTATGGTTCCCATCATATTCCGCATAGAATTGTGACTTATTCTTAGGGTTCTTTAACAACTTGCAAATGACAAAATCGACCATGTCGGATGATCCTGTTGGAACATACGAACTCCAGAAGACTAGTCGACTAATGAGTGAGTGGGCAATGCGCAAACATCTCGGTGGTGGTGGTTTCGGCGACGTCATTTTGGCAAAGTTTGTTGAAAATTGCCTGCGTGTTTTAAGATACGTTGTTTAGGAATAAAGTTGACGGAAACGACTATGCCATAAAGAGAATTCGCTTAAACCCTCGGAGTGAAGCCTTGAACCGCAAGATTACTCGTGAAGCGAAACTCTTTTCGAGGCTGAATCACCCTAACATCGTACGCTACTACAATGCATGGATTGAGGACGTGTCGGTGGGCGAAGGAAATAGTGGCGGCGAAAGCAGTTCAAGCAGAAAGGACGCAACATCCGAGACGAATTCGGCAATGTTGAATAACAAGATGAACAGTGTAGAACAACGGGCCAAGATGTTATCGTGTGAAGCGACCTCAGAATGGACACCGAGTTTTAAGAAAGTCGATGAAAGTCAGGAATTCTCAGAAGCGGAAAGTGATGGCTACCCTGGTCAGATCCCATCTCTTGGCCGTTACCGCGTTGTGTTCTCTCCACTACAACACGATGTATCCTGTGGTTCAGAATTTGTAAGTCCTTCCGTTTGTCCGCTTTTGTGTTTGTATGTTAGACACATTATGCAAAAATTTTGAGTTTTCCAATCTATGGGACAAACATCAGATTCCGGCTTCCAAAATAGTGTTTAATTTGTGTCATTACCATATGGAACTTTTTACCTGTCCCACTTCATCTATCTCACCAAATTTGCACCTTTTAGGACATTCTCTTCGAAGAATCGAACATCAATGGAGCCGGTGATCATCTGGTGATAGGTGATGCGGAAAGCAATGATCATGCTGACTCGATGGTTCCTTCCAAGAAAAACACTCCTCAGGTCCTATACATCCAAATGGAGTTTTGTCCTAAGTCGACACTTCGGAATCTCATTAATACGGACAATCTTTGTCAGCAGCCGAAGAAGGTGTGGAGGATCTTCCGCGAGATACTCAATGGACTTCAGTACATCCACCACCAGGGAATGGTTCATCGGGACATTAAACCGGTAAAACTGATCATGCGTTTCTCCCTGGAACCATCGTTTAGATGAACATTCTGCTCGGCGTGAATGACCAAGTGAAGATAGGCGATTTCGGATTGGCTACGCGTGGAGACATAAAGAAATTGCGCAATATACAGTCGGATTTCATTGTTTCCACATCTACTGATGTGGACACGATGACACGAGACGTTGGAACTCTGTTTTACATGGCACCCGAACTGGACAGTTCTACTCGAACGGGAGATTCCAATGAACCACGGGTTTCTGCTAAAGTGGACGTATATAGGTACGGTAAATGTGCGTGTATTCTATGGCTAAGTGTTTTGTTATTTAGTACTGGTATTGTCCTCTTCGAGATGTTCTACACAGCGCTGTCCGGAATGGAACGAGTACATGTACTCAAGCATCTCAGATCGGCGTTATCATTTCCAGCCGACTTCGGCTCAAGTATGTCGAGAGAACAAACAAGTCTTGCGCAGAAGGTTGTCTCGTGGATGTTGGAAAGCAACCCGGAAAAAAGACCAACTGTCGATCAGATACTCGCCAGTGACGAGGTGCCATTGGTCGAAATTGAAGTGACGGATTTCCAGGTTTGACAGTTTCTTCTAACCCAAATTTACTGGAATGTCTTTGTAGAAAATGTTCTCTCAGGTCATCAGAAACAAGCGTGGCCCGTTGCGGAAGTGGGCAATGAGGAACTTATTCGAGGCCCAACCAAGCGCTGCTCAGAATTATCTTTATGATCATTCCATTTGTGTCGACATGGACAAAACTGTTGCAAGACAGAACCGCATTGAACTGCTGAAGGAAGAGCTCACTGATTGTTTTAAGCTCCACGCCTTTTTACCGCTGACAACTCCAAGTCTTATACCGTATAATCTCAACAGCACCAGCACTGGTCCGACGTCTCCCGTCAAGGCGATGGATGAGTCCGGCTTTGTCTTTACCCTTCCAGCCTGCCATCGAAGGAACTTTATTCGCTACTGCAATCGTGCTCAGATATACCGGCTCAAGAGATATACATTTGGAAAGACCTTTCATCGGACGGATGGCAAGCACCTTTTTTACTTTTATTGATTCTAAAGGTGATTTTTAGGTGGTCTTCACCCAAATGAAAGGATCGTATGTGCCGTGGATGCAGTGGCGCAAAGCAGCACCGTCGAGAATATGGCAGCCGAAGTGCTTAGTGTAACCACATCGGTGACTTCGCATGTATCGAGCCTGAAGACACTAAACTGGAACCTTCGGATCGGCCATACGCAACTAATCCGCGCCGCCATGACTCATCACGGACTGTCGGACGAAGAGCTTCAAAAGAGGGTCCTGCAAGTTCTGTACATGTCGTCCAGCGAATATCACAGCCTTGGGAAGAGCCAGTACACGATGACCCGCACAGAGAAGCAAAACAGACTTATGCATATGTGTGCTCTCAAGTATGAACAGGCGTCGGCACTTCTTGACACACTCGAGCAAGGATCAAAAGTCTCTACTATTCAGACGAATCTGCGTTCCGTGCTGAAAAGCAAAAACACAGAAGTGCGTGACAAAGCCAAGAACGCACTAGCGGAGCTGAATGGAATTATGGGGACATTCGAACTACTTAGTGCGGGTAGGAATTTGCAGTGTGAAATTCAACCAGATGTAATAATGTTCTTTAGAGAAAAACGCGGAAAGGGGCACCGTAATTATCGATCCCACGCTTTGCTATCGACCTGAACTCTTCAGTGACGGCTTTGTGTTCCAGTTGGAGATCACCGTTCCGACGGCACCCGGGAAAGAAACTGTGGTACCTGTCCTTGCTGGTGGGAGGTACGACCAGAGCCTTGCAGCAGAGCGTCACTCCAGTGACCCAACACTTGGTTCTCCTATAAGCGCAATTGGCTTCAATCTTTATATCGAAGTTTTAGCGAACATTTGCGCATCCGTTGAGAAAGGTAATTTCCTTAAACAAGAAATGAAAGCAGTTATATTTCAACGTAATTTGTTTTAGGAAAGCTGTCACCCTGCACCGTTATGGTCTGCTGTCACTCAACCTCACTTATCAATGAGAAGAACATGATTGTGCAGCAGTTACGCTCGAAGGGGATCGCAACCGACATCCTACACGAACCAGTGCGCTATGTACAAGATTTGGTTGACCACTGCACCAACCATAATATCCCCTTCCTACTCGTCATACTGGACAAACAAACTGTTCTGGTTCATACGCCTACTGAAGCGGACAAAGGAGGTACAAAGATGGACTTCAACGAAGCCGTGATGAAGGTTACTGGGCAACAGGATACCCCTCAATCTGCAACTCCGAATTTGAGTGTGGCAAGCCCGGCTCGCTTCACAAGCTCATCGACAGCGAACTTCTCAAATGTGAATATTCTCTACGCCATGAAAGGGAGTCATGCGATAAAGAAAAAGATCGAGGTATGATAGTTAAGCAACACTCAGGTGACTTTAACCAGATAATTTAGAATCAAATGAGGATCTCGATGACCGATCTCTTATCAACATTCAGTGCGAAAGCCGTCATCAACATATGCGTATGCGAACTCCCGCGGGAGACATTACGACAAGTGGCTAGCAAAATCGACAGGAATTCCGGTGCTAACGATCTGTCCATTGTTTTCCAGCAGGCTGGGAAGATGAAGCAGGACTTCGAAATGTTGTATGCGGAACTTAAGCCGCTTTTCGATGCCAAACGTGTCCAGGAGCCGATCATATTGTATTCAGCCAGTGACGCGTCCCATAAGGTTCTATTGTGATACGTGTGAATTTGTGTTATTCCTTGTAAATACGGGCAATCTGTGATACTATTTATTAAGATTAAATTATGTTGATCAATTGGGGCCAATCCCATCTTGGTGGTAGCGGGTGGGAACATCTGTCCACCCGTCACCTTGGCAACGCAGCTCGAGGGCACCGCTTCTTGTGTGCATTCATCGGCGCATCATGGACGACGAGCGGCGGCAGGTGCAGCCCGACTGGTCATTAATTGGTATTTCCAGGGATCATCATGTCTCCTTGTCTCATCTAATATCTGTTTAGACGAGGTGAGCATTCCACTCCTCGATAGCGGCGTCGGTGCCTTCGAGGTCCTCCAAAGTTGTCTTCCGTCCGTAGTGCTCTGCAAAGCAAGTGCAAATGTAAGTGAGGCAGATGGGAAACGAGAACGTTTCCACTAGTAGATTCCTTTTTTTAGCACAAGGAATGGACACAAGAGCGCCTTCTGAAGATGTTTCGCATCGCACAACTGCAGATTCAGCATGTGTTGGTGGGTCCTTCTGTGTTGGTGGGTCCAGATGGTGTCTGTTGTAAAGAAACGAAAGAACGGTATAGATGCTATCATAGTATTTCAGTTGAGTTATGTAATTGAGTAGAGTCCTCAGAGTCACGTAAACCAGTAGCCTCGATTCTGTTTAAGTCAGTTACCAACACGTTTTTGTTGTAGCCTTATTTGGATAATCCAACTCGTCTCTTAAATCTTTTAAGTGACTTGATACCTTAACCTCAATGCGAGATTCTTTATTTCTTTAATTGCACACTGCAGACTCTCGTCAATGTCTCTTGCCATGATATTTCCAATGAGTTTACGTGCAATACAATCAATTCTTCATTTTCCATGTTCTCATTCCAGAAATCCCAACACGAACTGAGCAAAACAGTTTCGTCACTCGAGGAAACACGCACCCATCTTCTCCGTGAGAACAAACAGCTTCGACAAATCCTGAAGAACTCTCCCGACCTGTCTTCGGAATACTTCAAATGTGAACACTGTGGCAAACTGTTCATCTCCATCACCTTCCTCCGGGAGCACATTGAACGACGCCATCCGAAGCATCTCGACCCTAAGGCAGAAGTGACTCTTCCCCTAACGGCACAAGTCGATTCCTCCGTGGCTACCTCAGTCTGGGTTAGCCATTGTTAAGCATTTTGGCTATTCCTTTACGGTCTTTCTGAGGTACATTGTTTAATAAAATAATTTATTTCCATTCATTATTAGGATCGCGCTATCCTGCCCACGAGCCTCCTACTTTGTTTATTTCATTAAGCCACTTAAACCCTGAGAATGGAATTTATTAATTCGATTCGATGATTTTTCAATAGATTAAACTTTATCAAGAGATCATAATAGCATCACTTCCTAGAAAAGAAGAGCTATAAGGAGCCGGTAGCTGAGCACAGTCAATGGTTTCATCCACAACAGGTAGTGTCCGTAGAATAGTGCCACCCAAAAGATCTGCACTAAGATGGCGCGGCTGAATGGGAAGAACACTGGTCGTGAGTCTTCACCGAACCGTCCAGTTCTGTAGAATTCATCCAGCAACTGGTCCTTCTCCTCGTACCTTGCGTACAACCACTTCTGCAGTTCTTTCTCGTCGGCCCAAGCAGGATCAGCCTTATGGATACGGTAGTGGACTGATACGGTGGTGTCATTATTCGGCCATTCGCCCGTCATCGCCTTTCCTAGCTCAACAACCTCACCCTTGGGGTACCCAAGGGTACAGTCGACGATATATTCGATGGGATTTTCGCAGCCTGGTTGTGGCCCACATTCCGAGAGTACTGCATGAGCAGCACCGGTGCGTGGGTGTGCACAGTGCTTGAGGGGTTGTAGTCCGTTCTTCTCTGCAAATCGCGCGGACGAGTCCTTGATGAGGAAGAGACGGGAGCCCTCAGGGTACATGACAACGAAGCCATAGTCCTGTTTCCAGTATTGACTACGCAGATGCTCCCGGAATGTTTGCAGAACTGATGCGCGCTTCGATGCACCGCCGTTGACGAAGAAGTTTCCATGAGCCGTCCACATCATGCCAAGTGGAGTGTATTTCCAAATGTTGTAGATCACCCAGAGATACTGAAAGAACTTAATAGAGTGATCATATAAATGAAAGAATTGGGGTGTAGTAGACCTTGTCTTTGTGAAAGCCCATATATCTACTCACCTTGTCCGTTCGGTTAGGGGGATTTGCAATGAATAAATTTTAAGTAAGCGAACTCACCCGTCCTGTCAGATTGTATTTGTTGTGCATGGAGGTCATAAGGATGAAGTGGTCGACTAGTCCGAGATGGTTGGCGAGGAATAGGCATCGCTTGTCCGAGATCTTACCGATGTCGTCTCCGTATTCGACGACTGAAAAAAAGATAGAAATTGGTAAGATGCAGATAACTCAAGGCCGTTATTAAATGAGGCCTACAAGGTAGACATCATGTACACTAGCGTTCGCGTCCTTATCTTAACGACCCATAATCGGCAGTGATGACAGCGCCGCATATAGTTAATAGCGTCATAGATCAGGCGATCGCTGACGCATACACAGCAGGCGATCGCTGCTATGCCCCTTTTCGCGATTAAATTCACAACTGCGAATTGCAAGGTGTGAGCTAACTGTCCACTTCGTGGTGTCCATATGACTCTAAAGCAGATAAGCGGCCGTTAATGTCATTCCAAAGACGAGCCCTTATAAAGGAAGGTTGTGGTCGGATGGTGTTTACAACAGTTGCTTCGCCCTGACTCGATTTCCGGTTTCCATAAAATAGACATCGGTTAATTTCCTAGCGTTAAAAGCATAATTGAGGCAATTTTTCATTGTAGAATAGAGCAGTGTATTTCAAACACGTAAAAACTTACCATTAAGACCTGTGTACTGCCCTGCAGAGACCCAGTGATCATTAACCATTCGGCATACACGATGTTCCCACTTATTGAACAACGGTCGACTAAAATACATACTGTAAATGTGTTTATAACAATGAAGCTAACCTGAAGAGCAGCAGAGGAGTTACGAAGAGGATGCATGTAGCGACACATGCCACCGGTACAATCAGCGCCGTCATGACGAGCCAGTAAAAGGCGCCGATCATAGCCATTATCTTCTTGAGGTCCATCGACGATTCATCCATCGATCTGTCCTTCGCCGAAGCCATTTTTCTAGAATTATAAAGTGTACAGTGTGAACGAAGGCATATATGGAATGTCTTGACTACGGCTCCACTCCCAAAATCTCGTAGGCTCATTGAAAGAATAGTGAGTCACGAACGCCCTTCATTCGTCACTGCTTTGTGCTCTGATTGTCACTTAGCATTTGGGTATTGGATGTTTTGTTTACACATACTATGCTCGCACCATAAATCAAACCGCCAAGAAAGTGAACATTCTCATAGTTAGCAGATAAAAATGATGTCAACCCTTCACAGTATGAAATACAGACCATACCTAACTTCAAGGCTGTTGTTCATATCATACACCCCCGGTCAGCGTTCCGTATGCTCGATGGCCTAAAAAAGGAAGAAAAAGATTTTTGCAGTAGAAATGCAAACGACATGAGACGTCTCAGCAAGTCTTTCGTTTGTTATGCATGTTGAGACGCAACTGAAGGCCCGAAAAAATCCTTTCAGGCAGATTAGATGCAAGAACTACTATTTGTCACAAAAATCATGCCCCTCACCGTTTTGTTTCTAGTGTGCCATGATGCGCATAATGAAAAGACGAAAGCCACAAGTGCTACCGTACCTGGAAACGATATGTGATGTTGGATCCGCTTCTGGGTTGGAAAACTCGACTGCCGGAGAAATCATGATGTGTACTTCTCCTCGTTCCACAGGCTACCCAATCTGAAACGGGCCAAAAAATCAGATTAACTATATGTTATCATAGGCGCGTGCACAGCTACGCTACACAATACAGAATACCCACTTAGGATCAAAGTACCCACGATTCCAAAAGGTGGCGTGATCGTGGTTACACCTCCATGGCGATCAGCTGGAGCGCTGGTGCTGGAGACTGCCCAAATGCATTACAGGCAGCCCTAACAGGGTCAGCCATGCGGTGCGGCACTGCAAAAGGGCGCCAGCTGCAGAAATCGAATGGAAAAGACGAGAAGCACGGTGGCGGCGAAGTGCGGGAAGGCAGGGAGAGCAAAGTACGCTGGGCGAGGAAAAGACAGACGGACGGAGCGACGCGGGAGAAGAGCGTCCCGTTTGGAAAGGTTGTGATTGCGAAGCGAGGCGAGCAGGTGGGAGAGTTTTTGTGTTTTTTCTTTTGTGTTGATGTGAGACCAGTGTCGAGGAACGAGTCGAGCATCGAGCTGGAGCTCATGCTCGTTTACATTTTAAGGCAGTTCCCCATCACTGTGTGAGACGGATTTCCGTTTGAGGTTAATCTAAGCTTTTGATTGGTTTTTACGCTATGAGCTATGATGATATGGAAATTTCTCCTATGTGTAACTGGTCCCAATGATTAAAGCATGTGATTTCTGTTTTGTTTGTCGTGTAAGAAGTGACTGATAACGTGTTGAACGTGAAAATCACGGTCTCGGTATTTTTGGTTAAAGCCAAGGAGGACTGAGAAGTAACCACATTCGCCTCTTAACATGCCTTTGAGCCTTTTCACCGTGACACCCTATCGATTGATTACCGCGCTTTTCGTTTCCAGCTATTAAATCGCGTCGCGTTATTGACGGCTGTAATCGCGGAAGATGCCATACAGCCTTTCCAAGAAAATTCACGGAAGTATGACAAAATCAACCATGAATTGAGCGCAAGCCCACGAAGCGTGAAATTTCTCTCTTATTTGTGCATTCCCGTATGTGGAAGCGGACCATTGACTTCAAAATACCTATTCGGGCGAAATTCTGATTGGGAAGTTTCCGCAAACAGTCCACTGAATGAAAGGTTTCGGCCATAGGAAACCCGCCAATCAAAGACCCATGGAAAAAATGATCACGCGGTGAATACTCATCCGCATCATACGGGCTCGCATATGTACACAAATGCCAGAGATGCGCGCAAATGAGCTTTTGAACAACCGATGATTCACTTGTCATACGGAAAAAAATCACATAGTCGCTTGGAAATGTGACTCATGAGGGAATCGGTACCGCCCATGTCGGCACCACACCCACTCATAAGAAAAACAGAACGGTGTGAAAAAATATAAACAAAGTATAGAAAAATAGGTAGAAATTGGTCCGCCCTTTAACAATGGATTTGACGAAACCTCGCAATGTTTAAACCGATAACAGTAGCTGGATTTCTTAGTAAACGCGTTCTGCTAAAAATTAAGCAAATAGCTAACAAATAGCCCCCTGCAAAGCATGTTGTTGATATATGTTCCACAACTCGCTGTGGAAAGAATTTAAACGTGGTAACGACTCGTCTTTTGTCGTTCTACCGTAGTGCGAAAACGCTTTTCTTTTTTACCTCCCAACAACTGAATGATAATTGGGGCAATTCTCTTCAATGTGGTATTAACAGCAAATCCATTCTGACGCACAGACCAATTCTCCCATGAGTTAGCTTTCCCACCAGTTTTCATCGGTCCGTGAAAGGCTGGCCAAGGCGAAACAAAGCAATGTTAGGATAAGCCTGAACGGAGGAAATTGCCGTATTCCGCAATTTGTCGGCGACTTCATTAATAATTGCCAAAAGCAGAAAATCAAAACAGCCTCAAACTCCTCCTCGTGGTAGGACAGCCAATCATATTTATAGGCCATGGGGCTTCTTCGCCGCAGCGAGCTGACATGTTTTCCCCCTTAAAGAGGAGGATACCGCTTCGGATTTAAGACAGCCCACAGATAGAGGGGACAGCGATCAATATGGAACGGAAGGGGAAAAAGGCGTAACATAGAGCAAAAGTGAAAAAAATGACTTTAGAGTGCGCGAAAAGTCATCAATCACGCTGTGGTGTGCAAGTGTGACCTTTTGACTGTCTCTATATAGGTTTATATAGGCAAGGGGAGTGAGACGTTTACCGCGCACAATACACATTGGGTGGTAAACCGAACAAGGACGATAGTTCAGTGGCAGCGAAGTGCAGAATGAGTTTTAAAATCGATCCGATTAGGGATGGATTATCGACTATTCGAGAAAGTATTATCGGGACGGGCATAATTGGATGCTAATTACCGACTACTATCGGTTAAGCCTCTATAGTGAGCTGAAGAGGTGAAGACTTAACATACCAAGGGGTTTATATGATGCAGTTTCCTAAAATCCAACGAAGGTTTGAGTAGTAATGACGTAAGAAAGTTAAATTTTCGATATTTGTTGTGCCGTAAAGCCTGCTCCAGCATCAGAATAAACGATGACCAAATACGTTGTCGGAAAGATTACATTTCCACAAAAATATGCTGTAGCATCTCTGTGAACATCAGCAATGAGTCTTTTTTACCGGAAGTCTCAAATGCCGGCTGGATTTCTTTAGAAGTAAACACGGTTCGCGACGATTAGTCCCTATTATGCGAGCCTCGACTGCCGTATTTTCAGAACTATGATTTCTCCGACTGATCCCCGAAATAGGCTCCTCTTATGGGCCTTCGTTTTTGCCGCTGTACCTTACCTCTACAGCATCTTTAACGAGGACAAGAGACTAGCATCCATGACTGTAGAACAAGCTATGCAAGAGTCATGGGACAAGATGATTGTACTGCCCTCCATGCTCTTTAGGAAAGTCGTCGTAGGGTGCGTCGTAGTCACATAACATTAAAGAATCAAGGGGTTTCAGAATAAATTGCAACGTGGACGTCATCGTATCGGGAACAGGTCTCTATAACGAGATAAACCCCTCGCTAAGTAAATGTTCCGACCACGAAGTGCTCAAATCGACAGAGGATATGAGAGAGGCGTTCATGGAGTGGTTTTCCAGGGGTACGGTAACTGAGAGGTACACCAACTCCTCACTGCTCCACCTAGCATGAAATTCAGACATATGGCTAGTGAAGAAACTTTCGCATCTGTCATCAAGACGATCGAGACTAGTCAGCAACCAAAACATTACCATATTGGTGGAAACGCCGCCCTTATGGCACAGCGGATAGCCTACAGCTTCCCGAGAACCACTGCCTTCTTAGTGGGACCAATTGGTCCGAGAAGTCAAGCTCTGCTTCACCCATCAATCGTCCAGAACAATTCCACCAGGATTCTCAAGGATGAGCTTCACGTGATTATGGAATACAAACAGGGAGAGATTTTGGGAGAATATGTGGCTCCCACGTCGTCTCGATTTGTGTTTTCCCATGATAAGTTCAGGTATGGCAGTAAAGGGTATATAACCTTTCTGGCGCTTGTCCCAATTACTTTATTTTAACCCTCCCTTTTTTAGTGGCAGCTCCGTGGTCATAGAGATGTTCTTTAAAGCGATCAGCCAATTTCGACCTGATCTCGTTATCCTTAGTGGCATTCACTTGCTGGAATTCCAGGTACTCATTCCATTACAATAAAAAGCAAAACATGGTTCCCAGAATACCGAAATGCGCCTTGAGAAGATCCGCCTTATCAAGCGAAGTCTTCTACAGATTAACAATGGAATTCCCATCCATCTTCAACTTGGAAACCTCGGCGATCCCGTGTTTGCCTTGGACCTTCTGGACAGGGTAATACAGTAATCCAAAGTCCCCGTTAAAGCATCTGTTTAAGATCGTAGGAAATGTCGACTCAATTGGTCTAAATGAACAGGAGCTGACCTTCTTGTCCAACGTCGGTAATGGACCCTACAATGATGAGTACCCAGTATCTGGAGGATCTCTGCATGTTTACAAGGTAAGAGTCTCTCCTGGGCTTACAAACTAAGCAAGTTTAGGTTGTCGAAATGCTCCACTGGTTAATTAGCAAGTATGGCCAAGACAGGAGCAACGCAGAGTCCAAGAACTACAATTACCGACTTCAAAGAATCCATTTCCACTGCCTAACATATCACCTAATTGTCAGTCGTGGTACAGATTGGTCAAACCTTGCCGCTGGCTTAGCTGCCGGAGCACGTGTCGCGGGACGTCACTCCTGTAACATTCCTCAGAGTGAGACCCTTGATTCCGGGCTTCTCGAGGTTCGAAGTGGATCTACGTATCTACTCGACAAAACCATGAAGAAGACCTATGTCTTTGACCCCCACAGGTGAACCTTCCACTGATGAGAATCTTCATCTCAAAACTAATATTTTAGACCTGTAGCCTCTTGGATGCGCGGGGAAGTGGTCTTCATCTACACCCCCGTACTCGTGTGCAAATTCCCTACAAAAACCGTCGGCCTTGACGAGACAATCTCTACCACCGGCCTCCTCTACTCGCAGTTCTACCGTATTGACCCCGTTAGAATGCATTTATAGAAAGGGAGTGATATGCTAGTGCCCCGCTATAGCACTGTACGAGTACCCATACTAAGAATGTAAATAGATAAATTAGGAAAGCTTTCACTGGTCGTCCACCTTCTCGCTTTCCATCTTGACGCCGTTCAGGATTTGCTCGCAGGTCTTCTTCGCGTCTCCCAGTAGCATTTGAGTGTTTTCGTGGAAGAACACCGGGTTGTCAACGGCGGCATAGCCAACTCCCATTGTCCGTTTCATAATGACTACCTAAGAATTGGAGCGTCAATTTGAGCAAGAATTTCCAAAGATCAATCTGAATGCATCTGGTTCTGTGCAACTTTCAAATCAATGGCGGACTTGCAAAGACATAGGCTCACCTGCTTAGCATTCCAAACCTTTAGTACAGGCATTCCAGCAATACTCGAGTTCGGATCGTCTTCCGCGGCTTTGTTGACCGTGTCATTAGCTCCGATAACCAGAGCAACATCGGTCTCGGGGAAGTCGTCGTTGATCTCGTCCATTTCTTCTACGATGTCGTAAGGAACTCCGGCTTCAGCCAATAGGACGTTAAGCTGTCCGGGCATGCGACCTAATATTGACAAAGACATAAACCACAAAATGTGCCTTTCTTCTAAAGGGGGCGACAGAGCTCTGGTACTGGGAAAGTGCAAAAGTGCGCCACTGCTGGTAGCTTCCACCTACCTGCTACGGGGTGGATTCCAAACCGTACTTTCGTTCCCCTTTCCTGGAGTATCTTGGCCAACTCCGCGATTGGATACTGAGCATGGGCGGCGCAAAGACCGTATCCTGGCACAATAATGACCGACTTCGCATTAGAAATGATGTCGACAGCACCGTCGACGTCGGTAAAGTTGGCAGTTCCTTCAATCGTCTTGGCCTGTCCTCCAGCCTGAGATTTCGTGCCTACTCCGCCGAGAATCACACTGATAAGTGAACGGTTCATTGCCTAAATTCTTGTTTTTCATAGTCAATATTAACATGCAGTATATACCTTGCACATGATATGTGAGAGGATAGCGCCAGAACTTCCAATCAAAGCTCCTACGATCGTCAACAGGTTGTTGTTAAGCATGAAGCCTTCAGCGCAAAGAGCCCAACCGCTGTAGCTGTTCAGTACGGTAATGACAACTGGCATGTCAGCGCCTAAAAACAAGTCAGTCAGATAAGCTAAGAAAACGGGCCGACCTCCGATAGCCATTGTCAACGTCACTCCCATGAGCGAACTCATAGCGGACGTGGCACCGAGCATTCCGAGCGCAGTTCCATAGTCTTGGGTATTCAAGTAGAGGCCTAAGGCTCCGACATTTCCTCCGAGCAGGGCAGCATTGATGAGGTGTCGAGCTGGAAGATACGTAGGCGCGCTCCCGAGCAAACCTTAAAGAGAGATGTATACTTCGTCATTCTCGTAAAAGTCAGTTGACATCAAATGCTGCAAACCTCGAAACCTACCCTGAAGCTTGGCGTAAGCCATGACGCTTCCAGTAAACGTAACTCCACCAATGTAAGCTCCTAAGAACAGCGCTGTCTTAATTGCAGCAGCATCTGCCGCTGCGGCATTTCCAAGAAGGTGATGATGGTCAGCCATGAAGTGAGCAAGGCAGGTTACGGTGGCGGAGAGGCCAACAAAACTATGGAACGCAGCGACAAGTTGTGGAAGCTCGGTGACTTGGATCTTCTTTGCGATTCCTAAGCCTATGAGCATTCCCGATCCGATAGCTCCCCCCATTTGCATCAGAACATCGACAGATGGATTCAGGACGCCAATAGTAGTGGCAAGACCGCCGCTCACACCGATCATTCCTGAAATAGGGTGCTTTCTGACATGGACTGGAAAACGAGGTACCAAGTGAATTTCCAAGTCGGGCAGTCCTCTGGTTTGACAGTCCTGCCAGCGCACCAACACAACAGAGAGAGGAGCCAAGGCAGGCCAGGGAATGAATTTCGGGGTAGCCATGGAATACGGAAGCTCCGTAAGTACCCAGGAAGGCGACGGCCGGGATTCCGTACAAGAAATTGTACTCCATCCGATCGGCTGAAAACTTGTAGAATTGTTTTGTACCCATTAATGACACGACTTACTAGGTCTTTTGAACATATCCAGCATTCTCTTGGTTATCAGGAAGCCACCCCCAATGTTGATCGAAGAGATAAACGCGGCAGCCAATGCCAGAGCCTGTGGAGTCGTATCCGGCACAAGGCTTCCACCCATTCCGTAAAGGGCACCGGCGGCCGTAATGCCCGAAATCGCATTTGTCACGGACATGAGAGGTGAGTGGAGGGCAGGAGTTACTCCCCATACGGTGTGGTACCCAACGATTCCGGCGAGTCCAAAAGTTGTCAACATCTGCGAAACGGACGCGTTAGGACTGGCAATACCAAGAGCGTTGATTGTTCCCAGAGCCACCGTATATCCACCGGCCTTCTTGAGGGTTTGCATGAATGGATTCTCCACTTTGACCAGAGCTGTTTGATCAGGTTCAGGCTTCTTCGGGAGAACTGGCGGCGGGGTCTGGATCGGAGGAGGTGGCCACATAAGATTTCCATTGTCCAAAACAATTGACCCTCTGATGACTTCGTCTTCCATGTTGATCTTGTACTTTTCCGGAGTGCCGATGGAGAGCAAAAATTTGGTAATGTTGTTCGAATAAAGTGTACTGCTTTGGGTGGGCAGACGGCCGGGAAGATCCGTATAGCCAATGTGAATAACTCCATTAGAGTCGGTGTATACCTCTCCGGGGCGAGTCGTCTCAATGTTTCCCCCGGCTTCGGCTGCCAGGTCCACGACTACGCTGCCCGGTTTCATCGTGGCGATCATTTCCTAAAGTGGACCGGTATCAAGAATGCCATCGGTCTTTTATCGATGTTTTAACATGTGCTGCACCGCCGTTGGATATTGTTTTTGCCTTACTCCAATATTGACTTACCTTAGTAATGAGTCGTGGAGCAGGTTTTCCTGGAATCAAGGCCGTCGTGATGACAATATCCACTTCCTTGCACTGCTTCGCGAACAGGGCCATTTCGGCAGCAATGAACTCGGGACTCATTTCCTTTGCATACCCTCCTCCACCTTCTCCCGATTCTTTCACGTTCAACTAAATCCAGATTGACCAATGGACCATGACCATAAGATAGCATCTTACCTCGAGAAACTCTCCTCCAAGAGATTCGATTTGATCTTTCACAGATTCTCTGGTGTCAAATCCCCTTACAATGGCACCCATATTCTTCGCAGTCCCGATAGAGCTCAATCCGGCCACGCCTCCTCCAATGACCAGGACTTTGGCCGGAGGCACCTTTCCAGCAGCCGTGATCTGACCTGTGAAGAATCGGCCAAAGTGATTGGCCGCTTCAATGACCGCCTTGTAGCCAGCGATGTTAGCCATGGAACTGAGGGCATCGTAAACCTATAGACGACTTTTAGTACGTATGCGGCAAATGTATGTACCTGTGCTCTTGAGATTCTAGGGATACAATCGAGACCGAATACGGTAAGGTCCCTTTTGGCCAGTTCGTAGACGAGAGGCTGGTTTATTGCCGGATTGATGAAGGAGATAAGTGTAGCATTCTTAGGGATAAGCGGGACTTCTTCAAAGCTTGGGGGCCGCACCTGAAGTAAACCAATTAAGTAAATAGTATATGTTTTAAGTAAATGGTTATTAGATATAAATTTTACCCAAACCACTCATATCTCTGGAAAGCGCAGCTGTGACTGTGATGCTACATTCGAGTTCTGCATTAGCTGACCTTGAGGATGACATCTGACTGATAAGCGTCCTTCCTGTCAACCACGAGGGCTCCTGCCTTCGCAAAGTGGTCGTCGTGAAAGGAGGACAAAGTCCCTGCTCCGCTTTCTATTTTCACTGTTATGCCCTTCTTGGTCAGAGAGCCGACGGATGACGGCGACAGGGCGACACGTTGTTCCCCTAAAAAACATCTCTTATTGAGCTACACAATGAAAGTTTGCGCAAAACAATCCCTCTTCACTTCTTCGGTTTTGGACATTCCAAAAGTTTAACCGTTGCGATTCCTTCCTAAGGGGACCTTGTATGCGGAAATGATCAATCTTCACCGGTGCCTCAGCTGTTGTCCCAGAAATCAATGTTGTTTACGATATCATCTCAACTACACTTCCTGAAACACTTACCCTTGTAGGTCTCCTTAACCGCAGAGACAGTCAAGTCCTTCCAGTAGATGCCCTCTTCTGCGACAGGCGATGGTGCTGCGGAGCAGAACTTCCGGAAGCGGAGCCAGTGGCCGCTGCCTCGTTGCCACAACAGTCGCATCTTCTGCAACAAAGCATGGTTTTTCGGTTTAAACTCTACACTCGCAACACCGCCTCGGCCACTATAAACACAGGCTGTCAGCTGATGAGTCCGCTGGGCAATAAAAAAAGCGCGCAGGGGGAGTCAGAGGCGAAAAAGCAGAAATGCGCCGTGATGGGACACACGTGACCACTCGGCCGGCAGCACAAACACGCGCATTTTAGCTGACTTGCGAACGGCGGAGGAAACGAAGACGACGACCAAGGACCACATGATCTGCGCGGGGCAATTGGGAGAAAACGGTAAACAATGCGGGGTTTTGGCGACAGCGAACAAGTTTTGATTAAGAAATTATATGCGCAAATAAGAAGGCATATGGAAAATAATCTATTGACAAGTCAGTCCCATTAGTGGCCATAGTGCGCACATTCAGGTCGTGTTCGACAGTAGGAAAGGTATCAGGACTGGGGCAAGTGTTGACTAGGTAAGACTCTCCTTACAATCGACATTCAGCAAATCACGAATGTATGTCCGGTTAGCGTAAGAATAGGTAAGAATAATTGTTTATCGGTTGTCTTTGAGTACTCGCCCAAATTAAAGTCCATCTGATTGATCATAGAACGATTACGTTCTGACTTTTAAATAGGACTTTGATCGGCCAGCTGCTCTAGAAAGTAAGATACATAATCAAAAACAGCTGCGACGGACAACATTGGGACTTATGGCGTATACGCCCTTAACTTCCCTATGGCGTGGAAGGAGATAAATTTTTTCCTATCCTATGCAAATGACCCTTTAGTAACTCCCTTTCACCTACGGTGATATCTCTCATCCTTCAAAGTCTTTGCTTAGCGTACATTATAATCAGCTAACGAGAGATGAAGAAGAAAGCTCACTAAATGGCGTTTTGGAACTTCAAATTAATTTTAAAAACAAGAATAATCGAAACCCGGAACTTAAATCGACGATGTTTTCTTTTATCAAACCCTCACAGATTTGTCAAGTCAAATATTGGTCCTAGAAAAACACCCATGCCCTTTAACCACAAGAACCTTAAGGTCCAACTGACACATATGTATATAAACACTTCCCTTACGGTTCGAAAAGCGCATCACGCGAACTAACCTTCGATGGTACTACACATCGGACGATGTTTATTTCTGGCTTTCGACGTCGGCTTCCAATGGTCAATAACGCCCCCTTGGACTCCACATGATAGTTTGTCTCTTCGACTCCACCAGCGGTCCCAAGGCGATTGCATTGCGGCGGTAGGAGCTCCAAACAACACGTGCAGTTGTGTTGTTTTTTGAGTTTGTGGCGACGGTTCCTGATTTGAGTCCTTGAGCTTTACAGTAGGAGTAAGCTTATAGGCGGAGAAGATAAGAGAATAGTACAGAGACAAGGAGGAGCTGCATGACTTTAAGGTCGTCCCATTTTCTTATTTTCACGTTTTTAGTTGTTTGTCATGGCATTTGAGTCAGATTCTGACCGTGTTCGTTTGTTTTTTACCCTTTGGATCGTTTTTGCAGTTTGGAATATCCGGAATGGCGATTACGTCTTCAGTTTGTGGCCTTGTGGTTTCTGGGGGTTGCCTACCTGCCGATTACACAGCCCTGCTCCCACCACTGGCGATGTGCTGAGGCGTCAGCTGATTCTCGCCGTCGTGTTGACTGCGTGCACGCGACTGCGCCTCTGTTTCTTTCGAAATTTCTATTTTATCCATTTCAGCATGGCTCTTCGTCTTGTACCCCGTCTTGGATCGATCAACGGGTAAACCTTGTTCTTCTTGTATTACAGACCGTCTTATTCGCTGATCTTCAGTGTTGTCGTTCGTGGTATGTGCTCGCCAGGCAGTCTCGGAGACCTTGGAGCTGGAAGTGGAAAGGGTGGCGGTGGCGGAGGATCCATTCGCGACGCCGGAGGTGCCTTCGGTAAGCTCGAGGCTGCCCGCGAGGATGAATATTTCCACAAGCTTGTAGGTTGTCTCTGCCAAGGTGTATACGAATCCTTTCATGTTTCAGCAACGCACTCAGCTTAAGGCTATGAAGGAGCAACTTGCTCGTGAAATTGAACACCACGAGCAACAGGCTGGACACCATCAGGATGTCATCGCGCGCCACCAGAAGCGTATTGAAGAGTTGGAGAAGGAAGCCAAGAAAATTGTGAAGGAGTAAGTGGATCTCCTTCCCGATAGAGCATTCTGTTTTCTAGTTTGTATGTATACTCCCCGTATTTTGATAAAATGCTAACAGCCCAGATGATGAACCGGTTCTTATTCACATGACAAAATGAAGAGACGTAACAACAACCAACAACAACAAGACAATGAGGTCTAATGTCCACGAATAAAGAGTGCTTCATTTTCCGCAACGAACTTTTCGCTACGGCCCACGTCCCAGAACAGATGATACACCTTCTTCACGTCCATGACATTCACATGGCTACCCTTACGCCGCTCGCGAAGGACATTAGCTGTTGAGATCAATTGCATAGCGTAGCGAAGCGAACTTCTCTCGCTAATCTTCGTAAGGATCTGGAGCGCGTCCGCTTCGATCTCTACCGATTCTTCTTCGGCACGAATCTTCAATATGTCATGCTTATCCTAAAAACAGAAAAAGTCAGAAAAGAAGTGCTTATAAAAATCTTACATCTGCTGAGTAAGGCGACGTGCGTACAATAAGACAACGATCAAGAAGATCTGTAGGAATGCCATGTGGAGACAGGAACTCGGTGCCTCGGATGTTCACGATACCGCGGTTGGTGGCCATGACAAGAATGGGTGAGAGCTCACTTTCTATGAGACGGTTGATGAAGGAGAAGCACTCGAGATCAAACATATGGACTTCATCGATGAAAAGCACTCCTGGTACAACATCAGCCTTGTTCTCTTCGCGCCACTCAGTAACCTTCTTATTGATTTGCTCACGGACTTCTTCTTTGATCTCGCCGGTGTCTCCAGAAAACAGAGCCATGAATCCTTGGCTTCGCGAGTTGATCACGTCGATATCATGTAGAGCAACCGTATGCACTGTCTCGCGGCGCTTCATGATTTCTCCATCTGGACATTGAACGAACTTCGTTTGCGGTCCCATAGCGTCGTAGTCGGCTGTTCTGGCATAGGAGCGACCAAGACGTGTCACTCGTCCAGATCCCTTATCGATGGAAATTACGTCACCGGCAACAACGCGCTCTTTGAGCAAGGATTCTACAATCTTGTTTCCAAGATCATATATTGTTTCCATATCCGTCGTTTTCAGCGTTAGTTTGCCCACTTTAGGTCCAACACCAGAAGCAGGACGGTCGATCTCAATATGGACAACTTCTCCCTCGAGAGTCTGAATATAACATTGAGAGACGGTTATCGTTCGATACTAACCTCAGTTTCTTCCTTAATCTTGACACCAATGGCCTTCCGGAATGCTTGCATCAGGGCTTCTGTCTTGCTTATTTCCATCGAGAAGATTTCGCTAGCCGCAATCGATACAAACGGTGTACCGTCGCCCAAAGCTTGGGAAATTCCATTGGCAATAGCTGTTTTCCCGGTTCCAGGTTCTCCAGCGATTAGGCACGCACGGCCGGCAATCTTTCCTTCCTGAAGTAGTACGGTGTTGAACAAGGTAATGAAAGTACGATATAAGATGACAATTTTTATACCCATTGTTGTTGTAACGTAAAGGATACAAACTAAGCGGATCCCACCATAAAGAGTGCTTTTGAAGTGTTCGCTACACTACTACCATAATTCATCTGCACTTAATTAATCTCTTCATCAATGTAATTCCGCACGGCGCGATAAACTCCTTCAACAACCTACCTGCACCATTTTGACGAGGAGTCCGGCTGCGCGGCGGGCCTCCATTTGTCCAACCATACCGTCCGCGACCCGCATCGCCTCGAGGTTGGAGGAGAGTCCGAGTCCACGGATATGTGAATGCGCACCGATACGCTCCATCTTTGTGACCTCCTTCAGAATCTCGTCGGCCATACTGTCTGCTTCTGGAAAAATAAGAACACATTAATTTCCACGATCAGCAAAGAGAATAACGTTATTTAGCACATAATCGCAAGATGTAACACATATTGCATCAAATTGCTGGTTTAAAAAATAACACATTCGCATTAGCAATGCTATGTAGGCAGCATCATGATGAACACGAGCCCGGACTGAAGCCAAAGACATTCCTGGAACGTACTCCATCTAACGTTCTGACCAACCCGCTCACAACTGTATCTCCCTGCTATGCAAATATGTCCTCCGAATGTGACGGACAAATTAGTGAGAAACCGCAAGAAAGGGATAGCAAGAAAGACCGAAGCAGAAATCCACACAAGCGATAAATCGAGCTCTACTAGTCCGCCTCTCCCGCCATTCACTTCAAGACCATATAATTTGAATTTCCCTCCTGGATCAAATCCAAACGCGTGCTTCCCCTGATACTGGCACCGTAAGATGTCCGCGTTGCGGGAACATTTGCGATGCGCGCTCATCTGGCTTGGAATGGCTCGTTTGCGCGCGCGGCCTCCAAAAAGCCGCGATTTCCAGCTCGGGGACGGTTGCGAGGTGCTAGTTCTCCGCTGCGACGCCGAACGACTGCCGCCGCTGCTCTATTTCACGAAGAAACGCTGCGCGTACTGCTGAAGTATGGGGACAAATCGACGTTGGAATGTGCCGAAATCGTGACGAAGTGTGCAGTTCCCAGGAAGTAGTTGCCAATCGGTTCGAAATAGTCGGTGTGATTCAGCTACTAGTAGCGGAGCTATACGTGACGATAACCTAACCGCAGCAGCAGCATCAAAAATTACGAGCATAATAATATTAGAGCCAAAATTGGAAGAGCAGCCGGCCGGTAGATCTTGCAGAAAATGGAAAGTAATCACATAAAGCTCAGACAGACAATCATCATGTAGACATTAGACATTAGACGGCGTTGCGCAGACGTAGACATTCATCCGTGTTTTGCAGACGTTCGTTCGTCATTTTCAAACATTTGGTGCATTCTAGATTTGTGTGTTCTTTGCTGCTGGCTGTGCATTTAGACATTCTCACTTTAAGCTTAAAACAGAAAGCTAGGAAGTTTTCATGTATTTTTCTTCCTAGCAATTGCATTTTCGCCCCTTGTGGGTGAGATGTACGATGCGGCGCCGTGGTGGAGAGTGCGAATGCGGCCGGTCGGGGCTTGTTGGTGTCGAAATCAATATTTCTTTCCGTTCTCTGCGCACACTATTTCGTCGCCTTTGCGACGGGAGCACACAGTGCGGCGAATCGGTGATTTGGAATGGATCGACGGGGGGCAGCAGGGGCGAACCACGAGCCGGACAACAGCACCGAGTACCACGACAGCATCAGAACCACAGCAGGAAATATGTGCACTAACTCTACATCATCACTTAAATCGTTTTTTGACGCATTTTAGCGCATATGAGTGCAAAATCAGTGGGATCTTTCCGTAGGGAAGTGCCGAAAACTGCCATCGAAGATCGACGGACGGTGGCGCGGCGATTCGCGCTTACTCGCGTGACGGAGCGCGTATTTTTGTGAAATTGCGAAATGCACCCCATTTTGCAGATTCTGAATGACAAAGCTGATGATAAAATTTGGTTTCTACTGAGGCGTATGTGTGAATTTTATCCATTTCTCCATTCTTTCTTATCTGGAGGCTTAAATCAATAAAGTATTTGTTCCAAACGAGAATTGCGATGCGCTTACGGTTTACATAGTCCTAAGACCGAATTGCATGACCGTCGGTCGTTCTGGTAGTCCAGACTGTGGTGGAGCTCATCCTGTGAGACATTGGGCATAGACGACCTACCGATGCTATCGATTTTTCCGGCATTTTCGCGGTCTTTTTTGAGTCGAGCCAAGGCTAGAGTCCGTTCTTTCACAAGCCGGTTTTACGTAGGAACAAGCAACTTTTTCCTTGTTTTGTCATACGACGAGCCAGCCGACTTTTTTAAATGAAAATTTGGGCAATTTGCGGTTTATCATTCTTTGCGCCTTTTTGGACCTTTAGGCAGGGGTGGTTAGACGTTTAGACAGCTTGCTCGTAATTTCTGTGTCGCGAGTTATTTCACGTTCTCAGTACAGATGTGTAAATTAGTTAATTGGATGAGTTTCAGGATGAACCCTGCCAGTGAGTCCGATGCGCCTCCAACGCTCGAGATGAACGGCGGTGTTCCCATGGAAACGACGGCGCCATCGGGCACGAATGGCATCACATCGGCCGCCAATGGCGATACAATAGCTGATGAATCGGGAGATTGTGAAACGATGCACATCGTCGAAGATATCAGTGCTGAAGGAGGTCAGGTGCCCGGCGCTAATGGATCCGGGTCGCATCAGGATGCAGAAGCGCCAAATCCTTGGGAAACGCCACGACAGGAACCTATAAACGGAGTCGTTCAACCACGTGTGTTACCACCTCCTGGAAAACCTACTCGGCATACGAATCAGTTGGAGTACATTGCACAGAACGTACTGAAACCTGCATTGAAACACAAGCATGCATGGCCATTTTTGAAGCCTGTGGACACTGAGAAGCTGAATATTCCGGTGTGGTGAAACTATTGGAGTCCTCTTATCAGGTTGCTCTTCCAGGATTACCACAAGGTTATAAAGCGTCCAATGGATATGACCACTATCGAAAAGCGCTTGCGGAACTGCTACTACTACTCAGCGAAGGATTGCATGCAGGTGCGTTCTCTTCACATAACATTTTTGTTGTGAAATGAGAGTCTCGAGGTTGCGCCATCCCCTTAAAAACGAGGGAAACTGCCAGACCTAGCGCGTTCCGCACCGCTCTTTTGACAGTATTTTTTGAGCTGGTCATCGCGACTGCCAGGAGGGGATGAGCTTACCCTCAATGCTTCTGTGCATGCTGTACTGTGTGTTCTGTCCATCTACTATGTGTGTGCATGTCCGTTGTCGTTGATTTCCTTTATCACCGTAGAGCACTTAGCGGTCCGCGCTTAGTTTTGTCTTTATAGGACATTATGACCTTGTTCAACAATTGCTACACGTACAATCCGCCAACGTACGAAATTTATACAATGGCAAAAAGCCTCGAGTCCCTCATGCTCTCAAAAATTAATGGAATGCCTGTTGATGTAAGTTTACCTTTGCCTTATTTTAGGACTTCCAAACTATCTTCAACAATTGCTATCAGTTTAACCAAAACGAAGACGATGTCTCGTTGATGTGCAAAAATGTTCAAATGTTGTATGAGGAAAAAATTCAAGGTCTTCCTGAGCAGGTTTGGATTTAATTTATATTACGCCAATTCTTGGGCGTACACTTTATAGGTAACTAATATAATATGTTTAGGAAGTTGAGATCGCAAGACCAACACAGAAGAGAGGGAAGACATCGAAACGTGGAGGAGCTGTCGGCAGATCGGCTGCCACAAGAGGTAGCGTTCCACCATCGGGCCTACCTCCGGTCGATGCGGATTGTTCCGCAGCGGACGTTCTAAATTTTTTCCACAATGCCACCCTACAAGGTGCTCTCAAATTTTTATTTTCCTTGTTCCTTTTTCCCTCTATGAGCTTAACCCCTCCTCTTTGTGCGTCCTATGCATCTTTTGGATATTCTGTTTTCTGTGACTAGAAAATGACGTACCGTGGTGCAGAGTGGAGGAGTGCAACTTTCTGTAATTTGCGGTTACTCTCACGTCTCTGTGCTTTAGGAGCACTTTGTAGGGTGGTGTTAGGATCCCCTGCCTGTCCTCCTCCTTTCTTCCTTTTCATTTGAACAACCGTAACTTTTATATTTTAGTGTCCATGTCGGCAAGTCGCGAATCGTCCATACATCAAGGTGTTGCAGACAGTTCGATAGCGGATGAGAGCGCCATGGAGGGTCTTGACCCGACGATATCCGCACTTCCATCGAAGGTAATGAGCAAGTTGTTACAAACAGCATACTAATGATTTAAGGTACAGAAGGGTGTAAAAAGAAAAGCAGACACAACAACTTCGGTTGATGGAACGCCACCGGCTAGAAGAGAGCAGCGGCCGAAGAAGACCATTACTCAGCATACATTCCCTGACTTTTCCAAGATGGAACCGCGGTTAAAAGGAAAGCTGAACGAAGCGATGAAGTTTTGCGGAAAGCTGATAGTGGACTTCATGGGAAAGAAATACAAGTCGTCTCTGTGGCCTTTCGTTGAACCAGTGAATGCCGAAGCCCTGGGATGCCCTGATTACTACGATATAGTCAAAGACCCTATGGATTTTACAACAATGAAAAAGAAATTCGATGCGCGACAGTACATAAACGCAGAGGAAATCAAAATGGAATTCAGCAAGATCATCAGCAATTGCTTTCTTTACAATGCCCCTGGAACTCCTGTGAATACGTGTGGGAAGGCCCTGAAGACTATTCTAGAGGATCGATGGAAGCAGCTCCCTCCGGAACCCCGATCAACTCCAGCTCCAGCAGAGCTGCCGAGTGTAAAACCTGCCCCAGCCGAACCAGCCGCTTCTACTTCTCATGCTCACGTAATACCTGCTACTCCTGTTGCGAAGCAAGAAGTTTTGGCTCCTGCGCCCTCAGCTGTTGCTACCGTGAACTCAGGAATACCTCCGCTCGTACACGTTCCCATCGACGATGATGATCAAATCAATCAGCTCCTGTTAAGTATACAGGCGGGTCAGAAATGGGCAACGCATTGGCTCCAGGAACTGCAACGTGCCAGCCAGAACGTTTTGATGTTGATGTGAGCGGACTTAATGGGAGTGAGAGACGTTAACAGCGTGTTTCAGAGTACAGAGGCAGGAAGCACGAAAAAATCGGGAAAGTGTGCCTACCCTTGCGCCAGATGCCTACAACTCAATTATCTCAGTGCTTTCCGCCGTCTCACAGAAGCCTCTTGAAGAAATTGAAGCAGCTGTGCATCACGCAAACTTGACCACTACTACTCCGGCCGCTGCCGTCGCTGCCACTCCTGCGGCAGCCAGTCAACGAGGCAGAAAGCCTGGACCAAAGAAAACCGTAGCAAAGGCGGAACCAATATCAGTCCCACAGACTCCCGTGATGCAGCAAGCACCTCCTCCAAGAATGCCTCCGGTGGAAACTCCTCTTGTTGCTCCTGTTCAGTCAGCACCTGCTGTTCCTGCAAAATCTGGCCGGGGGCGCAAGCCCGGATCGAAAAACAAACCTAAACCTGACCCCGCTGCTGTGGTACCAGCCCCGGTGCAAAGTGGGACTTCCACGAAGGATCTTCGCGATGACTACTACTTTAACACTGATGATGAACACAGTTCGGAGCCGATGACGTATGAGGAGAAGCGCCAGCTGTCCGTGGACATTAACAAGCTCCCCGGTGATCGACTTTCTAAAGTAGTGGCAATCATCGAATCCCGGGAAGATCTTCATGACTTCAACCCGGAGGAAATCGAAATTGACTTTGAAACGTTGAAGCCTACAACATTACGCGAACTCGAAGCATTTGTTGCGTCCTGCCTTAAGAGGAAGCCCAAAAAGCCATACAGTATGTTAACGCGTAGTGTTCTGATTGTAATAATCTTTTCTAGCTTCAAAGAATCCAGTTGATTTGGAGAGCCGAAAGAAGGATCTTGAAGCGAGAATTCAGGATCTGAACAATCAATCTGGGCGTAAAGTGCCGAATGGACGTCCGGGTCCTTCCCAACCGGCTAGGTCAAACAACGACAATGCCTCTTCAAGTGAATCATCATCTTCGGAATCATCCTCTAGTGACTCTTCGTCAAGCGATTCATCGGACAGTGACTCGGACAACGAGGAGGAGGCCCCTTCCAGAAAGTCGGCAGGACCACCTCCCGTTTCCAAGGAAGAACCAAAGAGAGCATCGACTGTTGGACAAGGACCATTTAGCGCGGACGCGACAGGAAGGAGTTCGGGTGGTTACAATGACAACGATGTCAAAAGTAGGTTCATTTTATTTACACCTTATTTATAGTGTGATTAGCTGAAAAAAGAAAAAAGATTGAATGGAGTACGAGAACTGGAATAGGTTTTAATTTTTCATCAATGTGAAAACATTGTTTTCAGCTGAACGCAAAAGTCCCTCACCGATGGGTCTTGTCCACACAGGAGCGGCTCCTCTACTGGTTTCGAACAATCCGGAAGTGATGAGCATTGGTATTGGGGAATCTATTCTCGACCAATTGCTACCCGGTGCTCAAACGAACGAGTCCATGTCCGATCGAGATTCTTCCGGAGTCCCCAACATGGGATCATGGGCGTCACTATCAAAACGTCCCAGCAAACCCAGTGCCGGCAGCCAGCAGACGAAACAACAAGCTGCTCTGGAGCAATTCAGAAAACAAGCGAAAGAAAAGGAAGAAAGGGTGAGTGTTTGCAACCGCCAGCGTGTTGTACCGTTCGAAAATCATTTAGCGAAAACAATTGAAAGAAGAAGAGGATCGGAAGAGACGGCAAAAGGAGTTGGTCGCACAGGCTGCCGCTGCTCACCAACAGAACCAATACAATATGGCCGCACCGGTTACCGAGGATAAGGAGGATTTAGAAATCCTGAGATTACGTGAAAAGGTTTGATTTACAAAGAATCGGTCACAATGTTTTTTGCTTATCTTAGGAACGACTGGAACGCGAAGCACTGGAAAATGAGATCGACATGACCAGCCAAATGGAGCTTATGGCGAATTTCGAAGCGCAATTCTAGGCTTCCGCTTTGTCCATCGCTACAACGACTTCAATGATTCTGAAGCTGGATGCTTGCATTTACCACTCGTACTACCGTAGCGGATTTCCCTGGTTTTAACCACGTTTTTCTTTGTTTTTGCTCAAGGTGCAGCGGTGGAGAGCAGCTGCTAGAATCTCGCGCTTCATATTCGGTTGTCACATACATTCGTTCTCATTGTCAGTTCCTTTCCCCCGTAAGAATCGCAGATTGTTGTTTTAGCCGCCCATTAGATGATTCATTTATTATACTTCCTCTCTTAGTCTTCTGTCTCTGTTGTATATTTCCTTTCCCCTGAATAATAAGATCCTTCATTGAAAACACTGACCGGAATCAGAACAACCCTCCCGTTTCTATTGATATCTTCATGCGTGCTGTTTTTCAAACTGTTGCCCCCCTAACCTATCATGCGAAATGTTCTTTGTAGACGATGATCTGAAAAGATGCGAAAAAAAACTTGTAAATATGAAGACAAAGATTTTGAGACTTTCTTACACGAGGTACTGGAGGCTGGAAAATCCGCAAGGGAGTACATTTGATTGTTTTCCGCTTGTGTTGCTCCTCCTGCTCCGAACAAAAGTCACAACCCAATGGCGGTGGCGGGCGGCGCGAATCGATACGTGTTGTTCTACGCCTTCCAGAGGATGCGAAATAGGATTGCTTGTGCAACCAACGTTTAAAAAAGGATTATAATGAGGCGCGGCAGAGGTGTGGCGCGTTCCAAATCGGCTTCTTTTAGATCACCGTGCATCACCGCGATGAACAATCATCGACTGTTCGCGATTGTTATAATCGCGATCGCTGTGTGCGGGATGGAGCATGCCGAAGCTTTGAGTTATGCCGATGCGAAGGCGGCCACTAGGTTGGAGATGGCCGCAGAGAAGGTAAGCCGGATACAGATTTACTAGATGGAGATATTTGCCCTTGGTTCAGTAGTGAGCTACTAATCAGCTGATTGATGTGCTTTGCTTTCCCTCGCCCTTTTCTCGATGGTATTTGCCCATCGGAAGTGAAAATGTCTTATAGACCTTTAGGAGTAGTGTAACGTAAAAAACATGGAAAATTCAGAATTGGTTAGCAATGGAGCCTGGATCCTTTTTTCCTGTGGACTATCGACAGAAAATTGCGAGTGATAAGAAGTTCTTGCCGCTAGTAAACAATATTTGCAAAAAGGATCACATAGAAGCCAAACTGTTATCGCTCCGATAGTGGACTCCCTGATCTCTCTAATTTACGAGATGAGCATCGGGACTATAACCATCAAAGACGGTCTAGGGTGCCGTCTGCTTACGAAGCACTACTGTGTCCGCCGAATAACAATTGAGCAGTGGGCGTTAAAAAGTATTGTCAAGAAGCATTGACATCTTAATACGATAGTGGAAGGAATTCATTGCCACACTTACGATGAAAGACACCTCACGAGAACGGCTAAGGATAATCCAGCGCCGCAATTTGTCATTAAAGAATTGCTGACGATGAATATAAATAGCCTCCTTGCGATATGGCATAATTGGAATGCCTCCGAAGGCGAACGACTAACCGTTAAAGTTAGACGATATAACGCACATCAGCTTCAATTTCACAAAATCGCATAAAAAATCGTTAAATTACGCATTTCAGCGTGCCACCATCATCCACCGTCTGGACACAGCCATCCTTCTGATGTTCGTATCCATGCTTGTGGTCATAGTGCTGACAACATGGTTCTTCAAGCACCACAGGCTTCGCTTCATCCATGAAACAGGCCTCACTCTCATCTATGGTATCGCATAATCTGCTGGCCACATAATCTGCTGGACAAACTCCTTCAGGAATCTTCATCGGCATATTGCTTCGCTACTTCAACCTCGGAATCTACGAGTCACAGTCTCTAGACGTCGTTCCCAAGAACGGCTCTAGTTTGTTTGAGCCACCGGACTATCTTCGCCTTTCCGTGTCCAGGCAGTCCAAGAAGGACGACAATGTGCAGTTCCATTACGAGCTCATCGAGGGTTTCTTTGCCGACACGAAACAACACGAGGAGAGGCATCTCGAGCAGAAGACCTCATTCTCGCCGGAGATCTTCTTCAACATCCTGCTGCCCCCTATAATCTTCTCTGCTGGTTACAGTCTGAAGAAGCGACATTTCTTCAGAAATATCGGCAGTATCCTTTCGTTCGTCTTCATCGGCACTACAGTGTCCTGTCTTTCCGTTGGGTGCGTTTTACTTTCGCATCTCTTACCTGAGATTCTAGGTTCGTAATGTACGTATTCTGCGGTCTCTTCGGTATGCCGTTCACTTTCCAAGAACTGCTTTTCTTCGGCGCTGTAATTTCAGCCACAGATCCTGGTAAGCTGATATCTTCAAACCGCGTAGAGCTGTTTAATTTTTAGTGACTGTGTTGGCGGTGTTCTCAGAAATGCGAGTGGAGAGCGACCTCTTCGCGCTGGTCTTCGGCGAGAGCTGCCTGAACGATGCCGTAGCCATTGTTCTGTCCCAAATCATCGATAACTTCTCAGCGTCGCCAAATACGGTGTTCGACTTTAGTGAGCTTTGTTTGGCGATGTGGAACTTCGGCTATGTTTTCTTCGGTAATTCGCTTTTCTGGACATTATGCCCATTTTCCTTTAGGTTCACTGTTTCTGGGATCTTTCATCGGATGTCTCAACGCATCGTTCACAAAGTTCACTAGCATCTCCGAATTCCCTCTTCTGGAAAGTTCCCTCTTCGTCCTCTTTTCCTACATCTCCTTCTTGGTCGCAGAAGTTGTGGAGCTGACAGGTATCACAATCTATCTTAATCGAACTTGATTTACCTCACTTAGGCATCGTCGCCGTTCTCTTCTGTGGGATCTGTCAGGCACACTACACCTACAACAATCTTTCCGAAGAGTCTCAGATACGCACTAAGCAGTTCTTCGAATCCCTGAGTTTCTTATCAGAGAGCTTCATCTTCTGCTACATTGGCGTATCCATCATCATTTCCAACAATCAGAAGTGGAGCATAATCTTCCTCCTGTGTGCTATAGTCTCCATCGTCTTTGCACGTGCCCTCTACGTCTATCCTCTATGCGTCTTTCTTAACATACGGCGCCGTCCCGTCATTCCGAAGAGCTACCAACACATGATTGTTTTCTCTGGGCTCCGAGGCGCTATGGCTTTTGCCCTCGCCGGAAGGAACATCTCTACGGCGAATAGACAAATAATGTCTACGACCACGTCCATGATAGTCATCCTCACAGTACTCTTCAACGGCGGCTTGACTTCCTGGATGGTGGATCGTCTGGGAATCAAGTATCTATTGGGAATCTGTTTTCTGGATTCACAGTGTGTTTTTCAGACATGGAGAAGCACTTGACAGACGACCACCTGAGGATGGAGACGCCACAAGGCCTGAATCTCAACCTACAACCCCGGTCAGCGGCCAGAACCCATGGGATAAGGCATTCCTCCCACGCAAATGGTACAACTTCGACGCCTACTTCATGAAGCCCCTTCTCACACACGCGAGTCCATCGCTCATGCAGACGATGCCATCGGTCTGCCTTCCACTCGCTCGCATCTTGAGCTCAAAACAACAACGGGAACAAGTAGGTTCCTATCACAAAGCCCACAAAAAAGTTCCTTTCTAGTTTGCTAGTCAGTTGAACAACTCGGATTCGCTCGATTGCATCGTCGACCAGCAGCAAGAAAGTCGGCTTTACGAGAATCCATTCACTAGAGTAAGTCCCTCGGTACATACCGCTCTTATATGATTGTCAAAGGACATGTGATTCTTGCAGGCCCTCTAAGTTGACCCCGCACTTAGAGTCGCATTCCCCTTCCTTCTACTGGTATCAGGAGATTCTTAGCTAAGTTATTAATGATATGATCTAAGTCCAAACAATTGTTGTGCATACTGTATTTATTTTTTAGCTGTAATAAAGTCTATATTTGTCCACGGTTATTATATTTCGCCTTATCGTAAGCTCAAGTACTGTAGGACCCCAGATGATCAAACTGCAAGGGAGACCATTTCTCAAGCCCAGAGTTTCATCGCCAATGTCGACCTGAATATTCGGAAGATTCCCACAGATGGAGTTGCTGGCATATTGTCTGACGATATCTCAAAGGCTTGATGCGAAGTCCAACCCTAACAATCAACACCACGAATCATGTGAAAACTTTAACGATATATACATTGCGTTGAACAGTTACAACTGACTAGAACTACAGATCAAGGTCAAGTGGGATGGGGGCTAGGCGTCCACGGACTCCAGTAGATCGGTTTTCGGTGACTTCGGAGGCGACGATTGCCGCGTAATCATCCAGGATCTGAGATTATGCATTGGCTACGAACATCCCCTGATGCGCTATACCTTTTTGTCCGAAAGAGGGTTTACGGCCCCCTTTTTCTTAGGCGTTCTGGTGATTCTTCTCTTCTTGGGATTGGTAAGCGAGAGCTGTTGTTCCTGCTGGGTTCGTCTTCTGGTCATTCTCGGATGAGACTTTGCCAGTTCGCTCTGTTGCTCGGCTACGTGCTTGAGCACGGACCGTTTGAACTTAATCTGCTTTTGAAAGTCGACAAAGGATTCAATGACGGAGGAGCGTCTTATCCTAAACAAAACATTGAGTTTTTCCATTTAAATGAGGACTTTACGAAGCGATAGAGGACGCCCACTTATAATCGCGTCGGTGTCCATGGCACTCTGGGATTGGCGGATAAAGAAAGCGGTTCTCATCAACTCCAGTTTGCTCCGACAATTTTTTGGTAACACTTCTTGTGGCACGCTTCTCATCGACGATAAGCTTGGCCCCGGCGATGGAGACATTCGCATAGTTCAGGGCTGTGCGTCCGCTGACATCGAACTGGCCCTTCCCGGCCATCTTACTTATCTCCTCTCTCTCCTTCAGGAATTTGCTCGGAGATTCCGCGTCTTTTCCGAGGTCGAAATCTGCAAGATCGGGTTCAACCTCGCGTAGTTTTTCGTTGCTGGATATGAGTTCCTTGCAGTGCTCGTCGAGCTGCAACAGCATCATTCATTGGGACGTTACGTGCATGGTAAGCACTACCATAAGGGCCAGAGCCTCAGGAGAAAAAGGACTTCCGTCGCCTTGGGTGCTGATATCACGATCGATACTCTTCTCTCCGCTCGTGTGCAACGTACGACGACCTAGCTTTTTGGGTGCGGGGCCCGTTGGGGTGCTCATCCTTGATCCTGACATCTGCAACAGGTCAAGCAACAGTCAATGAGGGATGCGGTACGGAATAAGTAAAACACTTCGAACTTCCACTATACACTTTGAAGGTTTAAAAAAGACCTGCACAAGAAGCTCTTCAGTGGGGATTGACAAGGGAATAGGTAGGACAAAAGTTAGCCCTAAATCAGGGGACACTGGTGGGCCTACTTTTGCGCAACGACGACTATCAGTAGCACATTTTGGGTGTGAATCCCAAGTAGAAGATAATTTTTTTGGTAAATGCCGGCTTGCGAATGCTCATATCCTTGGCGGCGAAAAATACGCAGAACGAGCAGTAGTAATCCAGGTGATCGTGCCACTCATTACACCATCGTTCAAAGATCATTCTGACGGACCCCAAGGTCACAATACCCACAAAGCAGCAGTTCTGTGCTATCTCCGACTTTCAAATGACCCCCGCAACAAGACGGGACTTCCCTCCATGCAAGTGGAATACTGACTTTGAAAAAGTTTCTTTGAAAACAAACACTTTTGGCGCGCAAATACAACATTCATAGAAATCGTGATGAGACCAGCGCTGGCAAAATATGCGGGAAATCGTGTTGCAGGACCGCGCCGCCCTTTTGGATTTCACAACTCTACTTGGTTTTTGTTACTTGAGCTGTGATTGTTGTGTGTGGTCCTGTAAGTTGACTTCGATCACCTTCATCTGTTGGCTTTTCACTCGAGCTTTCTTTGCCGGTGGGCTGTTCTCTCTTTACTTGTCTTTCTTTTGATGTCCCTCTATACTCTATTCTAGATGTCCCTTTAAATGTCCCTCTATATCGATGTAGTCCCGCACGTACAGTAATCTAATCGCTAGATGATTACAGTAATCTTGGTCTTTTTCAGATTCCAAGACGTTCGCTACTTTGCGAACTCTCGTGGTAGCCGCTCCAACTCGACTTTCCACTCGTTTGCGGCACTCACGACCGGTTGCCAGAATGACCTCAGTAGCGACTTGGGAAGCCGGTAAGAAGTGAGTCTTTTATTTTATGGTTTATCGGGCGATTCTTTTAACTAACAATTTTTCCACGTTTTGCGATATCCGTGTGATCACTAGACTGATTGAAACGATAGCCAACAATGTAGAATCAACTGGGATAAACTTCTCGGCATACTGTAGGATAGTCCATCCTCTTTTTGACGTTTTTCCACCTCTACAAGTTTTTTTTATTTAGGATTCCCTATCTCTCGCTATGCAAAACTCTCGAAAAAATCGAAGCGACAAGCAAACGACTGGAGATCATCCAAATCCTCGCCAACTTCTTCTCAACGGCTATTGAACTCTCACCAAACGACCTTACCGCATGTGTGTATCTGTGCTCCAATCAAATTGGTCCTGCCTATGAGGGCCTTGAATTGGGAATCGCTGAGACAAGTCTGATGAAGGCGGTCGCTGAGTCCACCGGCAGAAGTATCGGGAAGCTGAAGGAGGATATGGTGAAGAAGGGCGATCTGGGAATAGTCGCACAGGAGAGTCGTAGCAAGCAACGAACGCTGTTCACACCCGCCCCTCTGACCGTTCCCGATGTCTTCAAAAAGCTGAAAAGTATCGCTTCAATGGAGGGTAAAAATGTGAGTTGAACGACGTTGCAAGACGCTTTTACACCGATGGATTTCAGTCTTCTAGCCAGAAAATCAACGCCATCAAGGGTCTCCTCACCGCTTGCAAGGAGTCAGAAGCGCGATACTTGGTGCGTTGCCTGCAGGGAAAACTGCGGATTGGCTTGGCCGAACAATCTATACTGGTTGCGTTGGCAAATGGATTCACCGCTGTGGAGCTAAAGAAGGAAGGAAAAAAGCTCAAGGGTGACGATCTGAAGAAACGGATGGCTGAGGATGCGCTGATACTGAAGACCACATTTTGTGAGTGCCCCAACTATGACAGAGTCGTTGCTACGGCGCTCGAAGATGGAATTGCTTCGCTGCCGGAGAAGTGCAAGCTCCTGCCGGGCGTTCCACTTAAGCCAATGTTGGCTCACCCTACGAAAGGAATTGATGAAGTGATGAAGAGATTCGGTTCATCTGAATTCGCCTGCGAGTGGAAGTATGATGGGGAACGATGTCAGGTAAGCATTGCACTCGACTTCTCCTTCTTCGCGTTGTACAAAGAGATGAAATGCACTGAATATGTGTCTTTAGATTCACCGCTCGGACGACGGAAAAGTGGCAATCTACAGTAGGAATCAAGAGAACAACACCGAAAAATACCCGGACATCATCTCGGAGCTTCCAAAGTGTTTTGGAGACAACGTGCAGAATTTCATTGCCGACGGCGAAGTCGTTGCCTGGGATGTGGAGAAGAAGTCTATCCTTCCTTTTCAAACACTGAGCACTCGCAAGCGAAAGAACGCTGGCGACGGACCAATCACTGTGAAGGTGTGCGTCTTCCTCTTCGATCTGCTCTACTTCAACGGAACTTCGCTTTGCCGCTCGAGCTACCGGCAGCGGCGGGATCTGCTCCGCAGCAACTTCAAGGTTATCGATGGGTTGTTCCAATTTGCGACTAATATGGACACTACGGATACTGACGAGATTGGCATGTTCCTTGAAGAGTCAATCAAGGGCAACTGCGAAGGGTTGATGGTGAAGACGCTCGACGATAACGCCACGTACGAAATTGCGAAGCGGTCTCATAGCTGGCTCAAGCTGAAGAAGGACTACCTCGATGGTGTCGGAGATACGCTCGATCTGGTAGTCGTAGGCGGATACTGCGGCACTGGAAAGCGGACAGGAACTTATGGAGGATATCTTCTTGCATGTTATGAGCCGACGACCGAAACATACCAATCAATATGCAAGGTTCAGCATTTTGTTCTCATGATGTTTCTAGTAGAATTATTGCAGATCGGTACTGGCTTCAAGGACGAAGATCTGAGGGAACAGTACAAGATGCTGGCAGAGCACAAAATCGAGAAACCTCGTGATTATTATGTGTACGACAACACGCTGGAACCCGATCATTGGTTTGAGCCGGCTGTTGTGTGGGAGGTTAAGGCAGCCGATTTGTCCATTTCGCCGAGACATTTCGCTGCTCAAGGAATTGTTGACAAGACAAAGGGTATGCTTCTCCATTAATTACAATTGCTACATCTTCATTAGCTTCTTGGCGATTCCGTGTTGTATGTCATGTCACCACAATATTTTGTATTTCAGGAATTTCTCTTCGCTTCCCACGCTACATTTGCCTACGCAAAGACAAGAATCCCGAAGACGCGACAACCGCCCAACAGGTTGCTGACATGTACAGGAATCAGGAGCAGATTAAGAACACGTCAGAGGATCCTACCGCCGCCGAAGAATACGACGATGATCTCTATTGAGCTCTGTTTTGCTATTTTGTTTGAATAAATCGGGTATTCGGTGATTATGACTTTAGTGGACATATCTGCGGCAGTCCACAAGAACAAATTGCGAGCAAGCGCTGGAAGTATTGCTTTTTCTTGCAGAGACAATGGCAGTTTGCACGGGCATACACCACATAACCTCCTTGTGACCTTCTTTGTTCCCCAGAACCAGAAATTGGTACAGAAACGGCAGTAGACACCAACGGTCTAGCCGCGATTGTCCTGACTCGTAGTCCTGATGGTATCACGTGCGAGTGGGTGCACGATGTTGTTTTCTATCGTATCACTTGTTTTTAACCTGGTAATGCGCTTACTGCCAAAACAAGAAGTCCCGACGGGCGCAAGTATTTGTCGGGCGCAACTTCTACCCGTGGGTTTCCACAGCATCTTTAAAATTTCTGCACATATTAAAGTGCACGATAAGGAACAGATTGAGAAGGAACTGAAGCAGTAAGCAAATGTGGGTTTGCGGCATTCATTATGTTTTGTAGCAGATCTTTTACATGCGAGAAAGCTCCTTGCTAATCTCGCCCTTGATATACTTCATTGAGATGTTGCATCTCTTCTTCGTGCTTGAGTGCTTCACGGTTTGACTGTCCCATGTGTTCTCACCGTTTGTTTCTCTTTCCAGGCCTTCTCCGTCTCCTTAGGATGATTACGCGTTGGGGAATTCTGGGCTGCGGACACATCAGCGGTGACTTCGTCGAGAGCTTGAAGTTGCTTAGCGATGGACATAAGGTTGTCGCGATCGCCGGCCGGTGCAGAGAGCGCGTGAATGAGTTCGCGCAGAAGCACAATCTCTGCGATGTGAATTTGTATTACGACTACGATTCGCTCATTGACGAAGAAAAAGCCGATGTGTTGTATGTGGGAACAAGGTTAGTTTTATGCATTGTGGATTCACTTACTTTGAGTCTTGATTTAGAAACCATACGCACTTCGAGCTTGTCATGAGAGCGCTAGATGCAGGGAAGGCCGTGCTGTGTGAAAAACCGATGGGTCTGAGTCAGGACCAGGTGAAAGCAATGATTGAGAAGGCTAAGGCAAAGTCACTTCTCCTCCAAGAAGGCTTCTGGAGCAGATTTTTTCCGGTACTATATCAGTATCATGGTACTTTGCATTATACATGAAGTTAAGGTGTACAAAGACATTCGACGGCTGTTGGACTCCAACGCAATTGGCGAAGTGAAAATAATCCAGGCAGACATGGGATTCCCTATCATGGTAGGTTAGGATTCTACTATTATAATAAAAACGATTGGGTAGCTTCTTACACTAATAATATTCTAGGCGAGCACTGAACGGCTCTCGAAGAAAGAATACGGTGGCGGGATGGCCTTCGACGTCGGATGCTACCTGGTTCAATTTTTTGTCTTGGTATTTGGAGCTGACGCTCCTATCGAAGATATTGTCGTCAATGGCTGGACTAGTGGACCCGACAATCTGGATGATAGTGCTTCGATTACCATTATGCTGGAAGGAAACCGCATGGCACAGCTTCTTTACTCTGGAAGTGCAAGTCTTGGTGCCAGAGCGCAGATTTGCGGAACAAAGGGACGGATTGACGTACGTGTGTGATTTTCTCTGGCAGTCACACTTACCGTATCTTTGCCAGATTCCGGAGCTCTTCTTCTGCCCTAATGAGTACAACCTTACTGTTCTTCCTACCAACACTTTTATGAAGTCCGTTAGCAAGAAGGTGACCCATCCTCCCACCACCAATGCCGATCCGAAAGCTTTTCACTTTGGCTTCACTCACGGCCTAGTGTACGAAGCGGAAGGGGTTCGCAGAGCTCTTGTGGAAGGTATACTGTAGTTCCAGTGTAAGGTATCTCATATTATGTCGTTTTGCAGGAAACATCGAATGTCCCGAGATGACCCATAACGAAAGTTTGAAGGTAATCGAGTTGCTTGACAGAATTCGCCAGAAGATATACGGATGAAGACGATCTTTGATCTTCGTGTTGTGAGATACTGCTGTTGTGTACAGGTCATTTGTAATTAGAGCCATTCTATGATGAATCTTTTCGTTGAAGAGTTTGGACAAGGCACACACCAATTATAGTTCCGGGGACCGATGCCCATGCGTAGGAATAGAAGCGGTAGAATCCTTGTCCGCTAATTGTCCTTCTCCTGTGCTGAAACCACCCGGAACTGTTCTTATCTCTTGAAGTGCAGATTTCAGTTTGACTTACAGTAGACCAGATGTCGGAAATGACGACAATAGGGGATCCATCGCACTAACGCTGACCTTCCCTAATAACGTATAACGCTGATCTAGCCCAATCACATCCTCTCTAAACGCCATAATATTTACACGCTGATAAAAGTTCAATCTAGCGTCTTAGAAAAAGTCTTTATAAGTAAAGATTACCCGTATTGGAGACAGTTCCGAAGCAATGAAGCGTTTAATCTGTTTGCTCGTCGCTGTCGTCGTCTTAACCGTCTCAGTCATAAGTCAGGCTCCACCGGACTGCTCAAAAGCCCCGGAACTCTTCGAGCTTAAGGACAACCGTTCGATTTTGGTATGGTCCAGATTCCCTTGAATTTTATCTACTTTAATAATACTACTTTTAGATCGACAGTTTTACAGCGGCATGTCCGAACTTTAAGGGCACGCAGTGTATAATCTTCCGAGGCTATATCACGCGCATCGATAACAATGTTGTGCGAAACGCATCTCTGACCACCTTTGCGGATAAACAGTTGCGGCTGTCCCAGATCCTCGAGGCGTATACGAAAGGCAATATCAACCGCCGGGAAGCTGTTTTCCAAGTTCCTATGAGTAACGGGTGGGGAACTGTCCAGGACCTGTTTACCTGCTAATCTGTACTGTTTACTAGTACTGTTGATAAATTAAGCATGCGTTGGTATAATGGCTATGTACACGGGCATTAACTATCTTCGTCCACATTATATATTCAGTGACACGTTCGTTCTCGAGCCGTATATGTAGGCTCTTCTCCTGATGGAGTTTGAACAGAGAAGTCCAGAGAAAACAGGATGCAACAGATGCCAGATTTCCGATAAGGTTCAGATATGTGATTAATCGGATTCGACATCTAGCTTCTACGTTTACTTCTTTCGCTCACTTTCACTTGTTTGCCAATTTGCTTTTGTAGCACCAAAGAGTAGGATTAATCAACATCAATGGAGCAATCACCAAAGACATTAAATTTTCTACTTTTATTATCACTCGAAAACAGTATCAGTTGAAAACATATGATAGTTCGGACTAATCACACACTTTAAGAGAACCAATTCCTCTGCCGTAGTATTTATAGCCCCCAGAAAAAGTTGCCTCATGACAGCACATTCTGGATAATGAAGAGTACCAAATTAATTGTTCATTTCGTCTAGTTGTTCGTCCTTTGGATTTGACTGTGCACTCAAAATGGCTGAGTGCACTCAAAATGGCTGCGAAGAGGCTGTAAAATCCCGGAACCATTACTGTGCATAACTGGGTATGATGAGGGTCTCGCGAAGTCTGAGGTAAAGGGAATGTTTACTTGCACTTTTGTTTTTTCTTCCTTGTTTAATATAGACCCTGTTAGATTGCTGTCGGTCTTTGACTCGCTGGTACCATGTCTTCTGAATTTCTGATAATAGTCCATGTAAACCTCGAATTCCGATCAACATATTATTCGATATAAGAACACCCCAATCGCTAATCCGGGTAACAGACATGTACCGTCTTTTCCCGTTAACTTTTCTCTGCTTCGCCGCCGTCAACATCCAGGAGTCGACTTCGGCCCCTGTTGACCCTGGAAACTGTGATGCTGTCGCAGAAATCTTCCGGCTTGAGAATGAACACTCAATTCTGGTTAGCTTGTGCAGTTGACAGTAAGACAATCCAGCTTAGGTTGACAGTCTGTACGCTGGCTGTAAGCTCTTCCCTGGGAATGGGTGCGCCGACTTTGAGCCATTCATCAAGCGCATTGATGAGGAAGTCGTCCGCAATGGGAACCTAAAGGAAGACCAGGACAAGATCGATCGGCTTTCCGACATCCTTCTGGAATACATTGGGCACGACGATAGCCGCCGTGATAATCTCCGGGGTCTCAAGATTAACAACGGCTGGGGAATGATCGGACAACTTGCTTCCTGTCAACCTCCTGTGAATAAGTAAATGGAAGATGTAGAGAATTTCCTTGCACTTCATATATGTCTGACACTTTATACATCTGAAATAAAACTGTAATTCTCACACTTGACATTTCAGGAGTTTCTGTATGATTTCGATAAGCTGAGTCCTTATAGCTTAGCAACCATCCACACGGATGTCTGCGTCATTAAATGTGTTATATAGCTCAGGCTACTTTTCGACCACTCAAGGGTCGGACGCACTATAGAGAGTTAAATGCCATTCAGTTAAAGGTCATTAAACACCCATTGAGGTGAAGTCAGGATTTTCCAGAACAAGAATCTTGCGGCCTATAAAACTCTCCTTAATGTCATCGCTTCTTCTGTGTGAGTCTCAATGACCGGGTACGCGAACCCCTATTTTCAGCTTTCGGACGCTCGCCAGGCGGGGACGAGATCCGCAGCGACGACGTTTTAAACCGGGCGTGAATCCGCCTGCCCCTTCCAAAAACTTGTCCGATTGTTCTCGAAAGTGCATAACAAGCCGATCGCATCATGCTCGCAGGAGGCCGCCTGGAGGCGCTTTGAGCGACTTCTCCATTTGTGTGAGGAGACCTGTTTGATGGTGGGATCCGCGCGCGGATTGACTAACGCCGTCGCCGCTATAAATGATGATCAAGTTCCCCGCGTTTCAGGTAAAACAATGCTTCGCCGGCTTCTGCTCGCGTTCCTTCCGTTCATCGCGACGCAGGAAGTGGTTCTTTCGTCGTTGTTCCATAATTCTGGTACTTCTTTTGGAGTCGAACCATGCAGCTATTTCGATAACATCACTGGTGAGTGGGCATGGAGTTCACGGTAAACGTTGGGGTCATTGCTAAAGGTGTACACTATTCCTCAAGGCATGTATTTCAACCATTAGCACACACTGTACTCCGTCCATTGCCCCGTTCCTCATTTTCCTTTACATGGGATTCCAAGCAGTTGAGGACCGTGGTCTTTGTGGACCCTCCGCCCCGCGTATCGATAAGTTGCAGTGGGAAATACCATTTTGCCGTAGAAATGACGGTTATTGCTCTGTAAAGCAAAATGCAGTAATGTGTTCGCAGAAAACTGTATGTACTTTTGCCAACTCTCGCCATTGTTCCTTAGAGAAGTTGATAAACCCGGGCTAATGGAATTATCCGGCGCAAACCGGTTTCCACTCTCGGCTTCTTGATCTTTGAGATAATTGTCGGAAGACCTTGTTAATGCTTGCTGCAGCGTGCAGAACTAGTTTATGATTTGTTAGTACATGGTATTGTTTTACAATTACTCTTTCAACCTAAAATACGTAAACTAGATTTCATACGACAATTAATACACAGTACAACTTGTCCACTTGACGTTCATTGTTATCTGAGACAACACTCCAGGTCGAGTTTCTTAAATTAAAACGAGATTTGCGAAATGCATGATCCATTGTTCAAGTTCCCATTTCTCTATGGCCTGTTCTATTCTTTAAACGGAGAGAAGGCGCGGAGGGAAATACAGCCGAATGCGAGTTCTTCCCTGCATCCTTTTATCGTAATCGGACAAGAATGAGACTCTTGACGAAACAAAACAATCAGTAAAGTGGCATGAGATTGGTTGATTCTCAGTAGTTTTAAATATTGTACTGCTCAAAATAAGCCAAACTCTTGGTTTTAGATGTGCAGCAACTCGAGCAACACCAGTACGCCTCCTTCGAGCAGTGCCTCTATTACTTCCTCGCCACAGAGACGCAAAAGAAGTTTGCTTCCTCTGGAGTCCCCCATGCCATAGCAGCTTTACCGCCTACCTACGGTAAACGCAACAGGACAGTCAGCGTCCGTGCCAGTCAGATCACCCTTCAGCACTCCCACTTGGTACTTGCTTCATCAAGATGGTTCACCTAACGAGCGCCATTTAGAACGAATTCTTAAAAGACCTTACCATTCACGGGTACCTCCAGCTTGACTGGAACGATGAGCGCCTGTCCTGGGACAACAACCGATGGAAGGTCAATCAGCTGCAGATCCGTTCTGCCAGCCACGCGTGGCTGCCTCTAATCACGGCGCAGAGCTTTGATGGGGCCTTGGCTAATGGCGACACTGTCGAAATTCGGCGTATTGAGACTTCGCGACGTGGAAATGTATCGGCGTTGGTGAACTTCTCCCTGAAGACGTTCTGTGAGGATTCTGACTTCAAGAACTTCCCCGATGACATTTACAAGTGCTGCTTCCAGTTGGAACCGTTCAAGAACCAAGACATAATCCAGCTCGTAGCCGATGGAATGCCTGTGTTCACAGATCCTAAGAGCTTTAGGGACTACGGATGGCTCATGTCGGGGACGATTCCCACAGTCACCAATGATCCTATTTCTCAGGTATCACATACTACCGTTTCCAACGTCTACGCCCTCTTTAGCTTCAATTCTGCATCAATCTTCAAAGATCAACCAATTCCGTCAGAATTGAGCTTACCTTGCCAACGTGGACTTGCGCCATTCTCTTCCTTTTCTCTCCTTTCTTGGGCCGCGTTCAGATTCAGATTGCCGCGAAGATGTTCATTCTGTTCCTACAGTTCTTGACTCTTCAACTGTTCAGTAACAGAATTTCGCCTCATTTGGGATCCGCAGCAGCTACGCCTGTTATTCGTGAGTTTTTATGGAATAATTTTATCTTTAATGACTTAATTCGTTTTGCAAAAAGGCTTTTATTTGACCCTTTTCGCTAACTTCTGCCTCCATAAACCATTTAAAACTTTTTCAGTGAGAATACTGGAGTTCGCCATTATCATGAACACCATTAGCATAGTGACCAGCATTCTTCTGTGGATGTTCATGCGTCTGAAGCGTACTCTTCCTCCTTGGGGATGGCTATCACAGTATGTCTCCAGCTCCATATACTTCTTCTGTAAAACGTCATTCAGAGCCAGCCAACTTATTAATCGGGTCTTATGTGTGTTCAACACCGTCGACGAGCCGGATCATGAAATCGAACTGCAAAATGCGGACAAAACGGGAAGTGTCGGCCGATATCAGGAAGACTGGAACAACGCCTTCATCGCCATCCACGGCGCATCGATGACGGCCTATTCCCTTATATTCATTCTCGGCTACCTGATTATTCGGTAAAGCACACACTTCGGAGATAATTATATAGTCAATTATTTGACATT
>KN168176.1:2045-14591 GCA_000757755.1 Steinernema glaseri
CAGATGTAATGGGGAAATCCTTGTGTACAACAAAGAAAGCCTTCCTTAAGCACATCTTCACTCATGATTGGTAGCAAGACCATCCTATCAAGGCCTGAAAGGGCAAAAGAAGCGTTCACTACTTTGACAATCCTCATCAAGATGCACATCCCTCCGCTAACGTCACCAAAATAAATATAGTCTCCATCTCAGTGATACAAACACGTTCAAGTCGGTGCTCGGGTTAAGTATAGTCGTGAGGCGCAACGGACGCTTTGAAGTCCCAATCTGAAATCGGGCCAGCGATGAGCTGTTCCACGGGAGAAGGCTCTTACTCTCCAAGATGATCTGCATGCTGGGGAAGAAGCCGAAAGCGAATCCTCTCTCCTCCATGTCCATGGCGGCGATGTCGCGCGCCGTCAGCTCCATTGTCCGCGCCACCGCCGTCGTGTTCAGAGTTCCAAACTCGAACCAGCGCGTCACCTCTTCCCTCCGGACGTGGACGAACTTCTGCACGCTGGCGGGCAGCGCGTCCACGTGCGTCTTCAGCTGGCCCTCCAGGAGCAGCAGCTTCTCGTAGAGGGCGGCATACTTGGTCTTGGCAAGGAGGACAAACTCGTGGAAGTCGGCGGTGAGGCCAGCCTCCACTTGACTCACGAACCGCTCGGCCGTTTCGTTGAACTGCCCCTTTTCTCGGTCGGACAGCTAAAGGACAACGAGGACGACTTGCACCCGAGGACAAGAAGCTCACTTTTTCGTAAAACTCGATCTCGTCGATCGGTTGGAAGATGCCGGTCAAGGGGAGTCCTGGGAGGGCGCGACAAGAAGCTGTGCAGAGCAGCAGAAGCAGGAAGAAGGATGGGGCCATTTAAGCGAGAGTTTCGTATTTGTCCGCTCGTCAAATACAGCCGTGTGCCAAGTGAAACGGGGCTCGCGAGGAGGGAATGTGTTGACAACGAGGAGGAAGGTGTCACCAACCAGCAGCAACTGCTTAGAGGCTGTTTTTCTTTGCTTGTGTACATCATGAGTCTTGTCAGAGCGGCCTACATAGTTCGATTCGTCTGTGCCGCCACTCGCGATTTCTGATCGGCCGAGGGCACAATCTCTACGGACAACACGAGGAGTCCAACCAATCTACGAAGACAACCAAGATCGAGATCTTTGGAAAGTCAGAAAAGTGACTCATTCTTGGAAACATCATCGCTGAATGGACTCACAAAACGATAAGCAGCACCCCTTATACTGCCATACAAGGATAATTTCGGGAGAGAAGGTCCCGTACAACTCCTACTACCTTTTTTGTTTTGGTCGTGCAGAGGGGCAAATGAGGAGTAGGGAAGGGGCGGGCAACTTATGATATTTGTGGCAACATAAGCAATCCGAACACGTAATAGAACTCCTAGAGTAAGGCATAACAAAGCCCACAAAGTCAAAGAATCTGCAAAAGACTGTCAAAAACTCCACAAGGCCCATAACCGTGACAACCCGGAGAACCATGGGTAAAACACAAACTAAAGATATGGTATGCTGCTTACCGTCATCATAACGTCCTAAAGGAATGACGAGCACATATCTGTAGTTCCCGCGCCACTCTTCACCGAAGGCGTCCTGCCGACGACAGCAGGCGATCACATCCATGCCACTGCGAATGGCAGCCTCTTTCGGCAACGAACTATCCCCGCGCGGCTGAGGATTACACGCGGGAAACAGGATCGGGAATCGATCTAGGATCTTCCGCAAATAGGAAAGTAAGCGAAATGAAAGGTTGCCATTGGAAGAGGATGGACGTTGTCCAAGGACACACATGGGCGCAGCGGTCAGATGCCTCAAGTCAGATCAGTTTAAATCCGACTCTCTTCCCATCTACTACTCATGCATCCTGAATCATCAAACCCTCTGATCTCCTTACTACCCGAAAGGTTGGTCTACAAATCGCATATGACACATGTGCGGGGTCACTATAGGTTCACGGCTTAGGTCAGATGGGTTTGAAGCCGACTTGCTCCTCGTATACTGAATCATCAAGGTGGCTCTACAAATGTCCCGCCAACAGCACCATATCAACAGATATATCAACTAATAATCATAAGCCAACCAACCTGTGTAGTTTGATTCGAGGCACTGAATAAACAACATTTTGTGCAGTTGAGGTGGTTGGCTCCAAAGCGATGCAAATCACGTTCAGCTACTCTTAAAACAGTGCAGAAGGGTAAAATAAGTGAACGACAAGTGACAAAGGAACACGAAAGGATATGAGCACACAGTGCACTCCAAAACCACAGAACGCCTGGTTGCAACACATGCTCCTTGGAGCAATTTGTCGAAAGTGACGCGTGATTGATGCGAGTACATCGTCTCTGCCAGAGCGGTTGAGAAAGATTAAAACACGGAAGTGTTCCACAAGAAGGGGCCCATCAATCCTTTTCTACTTACTTCCATTCCATTGCTCAGGCTAATGTTTATGAATCGACCCTTCTTTTGAATGAAGGTACATGTAGTGACGGGGCTAAATTCGCCATAAGATCTTCGGAAGGAAATGCGGAAAGGTAAATTCAACCATTTCTCACTCTTGGCCCCCATTTGATTGAGGAAAACCACCCTGCAATTGAACCTGGGAAAAGGTGACCTTGACTTGCACTCATGAGGGCGTTCAAGAAGGTGTCTGATTGAGACAGGTGTCCCGTAGTAAAGGTAATAAATTTTAGAGAAATTAATGGAGACAAGAGAAGTGTCACCACAGCGACGTAGTGACGTAAAAACTATTAGCTGGTAGACCTGATAAAAAACCTGATGAAAACCCGGTATATTAGGGCCAAGAGAAGATGCCGTCTCCATAAAGGTTGACAACAACGTCCACCCATTTTTTACGAAACTATGCACCTCAGGGAAGTATTGCGGTAGAAAGGGCCAAGATTTATCAGATTTATGGCCCTCAGAAACAATCTCAGCAATGATAAAGAACCAGGAAACAGAGGCTCATTGAGATTGCAACCATTGGGGACCAATAAAGAAAAAGTGAGATTAATATCCGCGCGCGGATCGTGTACAGCTGGGCTTTAGCGGCGAAAAGGACGCTCTTTGACCAGTGGCGACGGATGGTGTCCTGTTTAAAACTGCTTCGAGTGGTCGCCGTTTTCGACGCGGCTGTTGGAGGGCGAAAAATTCGAGAGAATTGCACGCTGCAGAGGAAGGCCGATTGGCGCGATGGTTACAAGTTCAGCGACGTGGCGAAACGCAGAATCTTCCGGGTAATATGGCGTGATCGCTCATCAGGCATGTGCTGTTCTCTGCTCAGTGGATCTGGTTTGATCGCCATCCTTGCGGCAAGGCATAGGATAAGAGAGGTAGTACGACCCAACCCTTTTCATGTGACTCGAATAAGGCCAGAAGTGTTGACAAGCATTGATCCTTGATGTTGTTATCCGTGGTGCATTAGATGGATATCTGATGCCCATTACTCTCGGTTCTCAGAGCGTGTCAAGTTAACTCTTAAAAGGGGCCTTCTTTGCGTGCTAAGGCTGAGGGAGAAGGCTGAGGCGTTTTACTCCTCTAAGGGGTGTTACTTTCTTATCAGTTATCAGCCTCCCCCCTTAGGCCGTTCTATTTACTTCTGCGACCAGCGAAAAACAAAGCTATTATGCTTCATGACAGTGACGCTGCACAAATGACGTAAATCCTAAGCTTACAGCGTATTCCACCCCAAGTATGTGAAAAAACGTCACAAAATGTGCCCTGGCCGAACTTTGGGGTCTCCATGGTCCAGAGCCCGAAAACAGATATTGTTTCGCCCGAGACCTCGTTTGTCAGAAGAAAAAGTCGATTCAAAAGAGGATTTATGAGTCGGCGCCACGGCGGGTCAATAAAAGCCAGGCGTGACACCCGCAGAATGCAACAGTTGGCCCTGCAGGGGAATAAAGGCGCCGCTGTCGCCGGGGTCCAGCACCAGCTGTTTCAAACAATCCGTTCCAAACAATGCAGGGCGTGTTGCGGCGGAGGGGCCGGGGCCTTACCTTGGAAGAAGAGGAGCAGCTCCACGATGTCGTTTTCGGAGACCGTCCGACGCATGGCGAAGTGAGCGAGAACGCGAAATGGACATTTGAGCGGAGAAGATCGCGGAAGAGGAGGGCCTCGGAGGGTTTCCACATCCATCATCATGCGCAAGACGGCTCGCCCTTCAAGGGACACCGCTTTGCTGCAAAAGAAGTTCACAAGGAGAGTGCTAACTACCCACTCCCTTAGCAGAGTTCTAGTTGTTGTTCCACTTAAACAATGACACCAAGAAGGCCCAAGGTTAATTTTCCCGTTCCCACGCATTTGAGTGGGACTGTAGCGCTCACTCCCTGAAGCAAAGAGAAAAGCACCTCGGGAACTAATGAGCTGTCTTTCCTTCCGAAGAGCCAAGCAGTATTCAAACTGCAACGTAGGTAAGTAACGCAGAGCCGTCTAACGTCTTTGTAGAAGTAGAATCCTCGACGGCACAAAACAAGAAACAACAAATTTTCTAAGGGGTGGACGTGCTCGTGGGCTTATCGGCCATATCGCTGTAGGTGCTTGAGGAATGCTAATTGGAAGGCATCCGAGCTCAGAAGGCGAAGGAGCGAGAGAAGATCGTTGAGGAATGCTTTTGCTCGCTTTGGTTGCAATCATACTAAAAGAGGAATCGGGCAAACGATCGGGGAAGGGCTCCGACGCCATAGAAGAAGCAACGCCTTTGATGTTCTTAAGAGCACAGGATGTTAACCAACATATGACACAAACTGACGACTTTTATTTCATTGGATCTCTATGCATACAACACGTCGGGTCTTCTTTAGGAGTGACCCCTCACTACATTCAGAAGCCGAACCATTATGTTCCGCGCTGCCTGCCTATAGGGCTTTATGGCAACGATCACGGCAACGGCGTTTAGAGTGCCGTGGTTGGCAATCAGCACGATCATGATCATACACACTTCTGCAGCTAATGGCAGTCGAGGTTCATACAAATACACACTGACGGGCACGAAGGGAAGAGCGCCAAAGAAGAGCGGGATGCTCGTGATGACGATGAGGGTCCACAACATTCGCTTATGCTTCGTCAGGAGCTTCTTTTGCATTTGCTCCTTCTTACTGTGGATACTCTTGAAGAGTAAGGCAGAGAATGTCACACCGATGACCGTTACCGCCCCAACGAAAGTAACGAAGCAGATAAATATGATATCCTTCTCCCAGCCAGAGGGTTTGAAGCAAATCAGTGACTTTCTTTCGGTGAGATCCTCCTTCACAGGGTAGTCGTCATAGGAAACTTCCCAATGTAGATATAAATAGGCGATCCCGCTAGCAGCGCAGATGTTGGCAGCAGTGTAGAGGCCGAAAACGTAGATCGGCCTCACCTTTACGGTCGGGTGGGCGAAGGCGATGTAGCGGTAAGGAAAAGTAGATGTGATGGCGATTCCAGAGTTCATGGAACAGAAAATCAATGTGTAGAGGACAGAATAGGAGAAAACGTCGTTCTCGGCGAAACCACTCAGGATTCCATTGATATGAACACACTCCGCCGGGAATATTGGGTGCAAATGAACGAACGCAAGGATAAGGTTTGCTGTGAAGTTCCAGGACATGTGCGTCACCAGGAAAAAGGAAAGATTTCGCATGTCCTTGGGAGTGTACCGTACGACGACGAAAAGGGCGAACAGCTTCACCGGGATGTCAATGATGGCCGTTGCATCCAGGATTCTGTCGTAGAGGATCTGGTAGGTTGGTGTTCGTGACATAGCGGCTTTGGCCTATTGAGAGTGCCCGTCTTTTGCTTTATTCTTCGAGAACGGTCATGTGAAACGTAATAAATGTGGTGTTTGACTTCTTTGACGCTGGCTTGTAGCACGTACACATATTATGCTCGGTTACTGGAAGTACAATTTTGATCACTGTTAGTTTCTTTGCCTGTTATTCCGAAATGGAAATGAATAAAACTGAAGCACAGGAGCGATCGACAGCTTACGTCCAGGATCACCTAGGAGAAATTTGCAATTCCATGGCTTTCGTCCTTTGTGCCCCACACCCGGCAGTTTGCCCCTCTTAAGGAAAACAGCCGTCCCGTCGCTATAATGAAGTCAACTCCACGCTTTGTTACAAAACGTTAATATCAAAAATCAATTAATTAAAAGGCGTTAAATAGAGCCTTGAAAGAACAATGAACCTTCCTAGAATCTCACAGTTGTTGCACTTTCCAATTTGCACACTTTGCTCTTTCCAAGTTCAGCAGTCCGGAGAGAACTAATCTCATCCCGCTCCGGAACTCATGGGGCTCCTGAACCTCTAGTTAAAGGAGTTTGTCGTAAATGCTGACTTGTTCACTCCTTCAGGTGAAGGCTCTCGCTTTTCGACCGCTCAATTATCTGGAACTCCGCTCCGTAGCTCTACTCGGAGGAGAATCTATGCCAGTTGGCTAACATATGACACAAAGTGGCACCGTTTATTTTTTTTTCAAGATCTATTAGTACAATACAATCGACCTCTTTTAGGACTGAGCCCCGACCACGTTCAACCGTTGAACCATCATTTTTCACGCTGCCTGCCTATAGGGCTTAATGGCGACGACGACGGCAACGGCGTTTAAAGTGCCATGGTTGGCAATCAGCACAATCATGATCATGCACATCTCTGCAGCGTACAGCAGGCGAGGTTCATACATGTAAATGGTGAGCAACGTAAAAGGAATGCCGCCGAAGACGACCGGGATGATCGTGATGACGATGAGGGTCCACAATATTTGCTTATGCTTCTTCAGGAGCTTTTCGTGCATTTGTCCCTTCTTGCTGTGGATGCTTCTGAGCAGAAGGACAGAAGAAGTAACACCTATGACTACTAGGCAAAGGACGAAGGTGAAAAGGCAGATGAAGATAATGTCCTTCTCCCAGCCTGAGGGCTTCAAACAAATGAGGGCTGTTCGTTCCAGGAGATCCTCCTTCTTCGGGTAGTCGTCGTAAGATACTGCCCAAAGTAGGTAGAGATAGCCAAGACAGCTTGCGACGCAGATGTTGGCAGCAGTGTAGAGGCCAAAAACGTAGATCGGCTTGATCTTTAGAGTCGGGTGGGCAAAGGCAATGTATCGGTAGGGGAATGTGAAGGCGATGACGACTCCAGCGTTCATAGAACACAAAATCAAAATGTAGAGTACTGAATAGGAGAAGACGTCGTTGTCGGCCAGAGCGCCCACGATTCCATCAAAGCGGAAACACTCCGCCGGGAACAACGGGTACACATGGACAAAGGCAAATATAATATTTGCTGCGAAGTTCCAAAACATATACGTCATCAGAAACAAGGAAAGGTGACGCATATCCTTGGGTGTGTTCCGGACTACGATGTAAAGGGCAAATAGCTTCACCGGGATGTCAATGATGGCCGTGGCGTCCAGGATTCTGTCATAGAGAATCTGGTAGGTTCGTGGCATCGCGGCTTTGACTATAATGAGTGTCGTATTTTGATATACTCTGTTAGGGTCACGTGAAACGTAATTAATGTGATCTTTGTCTTCTTTTACGCACAAAAGCGTATAGGAGGTACAAATTCGGTTTGCGTATAGCAGGTAATTTTCCATGTAGAGCTTCGTTCTCTCCTTACATTCATAAGAAGTCATATAAGACCGTTTCTCTGTTCGTCTGACTCTCTCACTGAGTCTATCATGTTTTAAGCAGTGTTCTGAACTTGCAGGCTTGGCCGAGCAGTTAGGGCGTTTGCCTGGTAAACGTCTCGGTGCGGGTTCGAGTCACCCTACTTCTTTTGGCTTCTTATTGCTTTTTAAGATCTTTTACACACGTTTGCGGCCGTTCATAGCTCAACATTTTGTCTCTAGCTTCTTTTATAAAAAAAAGTTGACTCTATATAAAGTCGTTATCATAAAAGAACTTCGTTTAGTATCTCCTGCCAAAAGATTACACATTAAGACATTTATCACGACAAAGGCAACTCCGGACAACAACAAGAAGGAGGTTAGTAGCGGTATCCTCGCCTTTGCTTGTTGTTCTCGCAGTACTCGTAGATGTAGTCCGTGACCTTGCGCTGGAACTTCTCGGGACTCTGCTTGTACTGGTTGGCGGCGTCCTGGTTGAGCGGGTCGTCGAAGCTGATGAGGTCGCCGAAGAGGCTGGCGAGGCCCATGACGACGTCGCGCATGCGCCGCGTGGGCATCCAGCCGAAGTCGTCGAGGGAGTTCACGCGGAGGATGCTCAGGCAGATCTTGCCTTCTTCGTTGATGTTCGGGTGCCACACGCGGGTCTTGCACTCGACCGTCGGCGGCTGAAAAGGTCGATGAGCTAAGGAGGCGCTAGAAGGGGCTTACCACGTTGTTGTACTCGGGCGGCACGCGGATGGAGAACTTGAAGAGTCCGCCGGTGTACATCCCCTCGACGGGCGTCACCGCCAGCTCCATCTCGTGGAGCTGCGTGGGGTTCGGGAAGGTGATCTTGCAGGTGGCGTGGTTCCGGAACTCCTTCTGCAGCTCCTGCACCTCCTGGGCGAGGAGCTTGTCGCGGATGTTGATCCGCGAGCCCAGGTAGGCCTTGTTCTCGTCGACGCCGTTGATGCGCTTCTGCAGGTTCAGCATGGCGAGCTGAAAGGTTGCACTGATTAAAATGGCCCAGAACTCGTGTTTATGTCACTGGAAAGTGACCTAAGCGATGCGAGCGTGCATCGCACTCTTTGTGTGCGGTCCGGAAAGGCGCGAACGCGCATCGCATCGACCTTAAAGAACTGAAAATCACACTTGGCGACTCTCTGAGCATCGATTTCGAAACGGGGCCGAGCTACCGTGGTGCGATGCCATCCTAAAAGACAAGGACCAAGACCCTGCGAGCAACACCGTAATTTCTTCACAATATGACAACAACAAATCCCGTGAACCGAACTGATAAACAAGAAGCGGCAGTTCGCCTTTACGAGAAGAACTGCTGCTCTAAGTCCGCGGCCATATCATCGTCCTCGTCGTCTTCGTCGTCATTCGCGTTTCCATCGTCGCCGAAGCTGTCGTTGCTCCACTCGTCCTTCTCAGCATCACTCTCTCCATCTTCTTCCTTGTCCTCGTCCTTGCGCCTCTTCTGCTGAGGTTCCGCGAAGTCATCGTCGTCAGTCTGTCGAGAGTCCTCATCGCTGTACTTGTCAATGTCGTCGTCCACGGTTTCCTCGAGCGTCCCCAGAAGCTCATCGTTTTCGACCTTCGGCTCTTCCTCGCCATCGCCGTTCTCCTCAGCGCCATCATCATCGTCTTCGTCTGACAGAGCTTCGTCAACCTGGAAAGTACTTTGTAGAACATAAGTTCATGTCTTATGTAATTAGGCCTCTATGCGTTTAGCAGAGGTACAATTGCAAAAGTATTCGGTCGCCGCAGTTCACATACCTCATCGTTCATGCTCTTCAGCTCATCCTTCTTCAACGTCTCCATTTGAGCAAAGCTTCCTGTTCGCATGTGGGGGTGGATGCGATTCGGCTTGTCCTCTGCAGTGTCCTTGGACAGGATGAAGTCCTCGAAGGGAGGCTGCAAATATACTTCTGGATAAGTGGCCTAAATAGTTGTCGCGAACCTTGATCCACTGCTCAACGACGGCATCGAGCCACCTAGGTGTGACTACTGGAATATTTTCACGATGTGCCTTGTGGATCTTGCTGAAATGGACAAATCCTTCACTGTCCTACAGAACTGCAAGACTCACGTTGTTCCCCACCGCGCTCCGATGACAACCGTCGTATCTCGAGTGACTTGCTCCTGGATATCGGCTCCGAAACGTATAAGTAGCTGGTAGATGCTTGACTTGCGAGGGTCTTCGCCCTGGGGTACGACGCCAGAGAGCACCACGCATACTCCACAGAGGACTTCGCGCCGGATGTCGGCGATCACGTTCTTCATGTCCAAGACTTCGTTCTTCGCTTCGTAGTGCGCGTAGAAGCGCTCGTGAGCTTTCACGAGCACGCGCTCAACAAACTCTAGGGTTTTGTCGCTCTCCTCGGCCTGCTTCTCCTCGACCTTCTTCTGCTCGCCATTCGCCTCACCCGAGGTCGAAGGCTTCTCCTCTCCGTCGGCTGGTTTCAGCTCGGCGTTCTTTCTCGCGCCTGGCGCGTTTATGTCACCGACATCACGGAAGAACTTGTACGGCTTCACCTGGACGAGGTTGTCCATATCCTCCCAAACGTCCCGGCGATCATCAATGATCGCGATAAGCTCTTCACCACATGGGAACAGCGCCTTGAGGTTCTGAGTCTTCTGGAAGTTGTGGAAGAGTTCGTCGCGCGACATGATGCGCTGGCCAAAGAAGCGTTGCTCCGGATCGATCCTATTCGCTATTAGGTGGGCGTATTGTCGCTGTCCAAACGTGACCACGTGCATCTCGTAGTATTTTGAAACGTTCTCGAGGAATTGTCGACAATGTGGCCGGATCTTGGTGAAGTAGCGACAATTGGCGATTTTGTAGTCGAAGACGTCCTAAAGGATATTCATAAGATACCGTGCAAATTAGTAAAATTGAAGGAAGTTAGGAGTAGATATATCAAAGTCCCTATACTAGGTAAACATAGTTTAAAACCCGTTAAAATGACACACCTCTGACCTCGGTCCATCGTACGGCTGATTTGTGGTGTGAATAATGGTTTGATCCAAATCGACTAGGAGCACGAGCTTCCTCTGTGAGAGGACATTCCTCCTATCCTTGTCGCCCAGCTCCTTAGCCAAATCGTTGGACACGTGTAGTTCCGGAACATGGTGGACCATCGAGACACTCGCAGTGGCAGCCTCAACTCTCTGTCCGGCTGTTCCATGCTTCCTAAACTGTGACATTACATTCATAAGCGGAAGAACGGACATACTCTCTCAAATCTTTACCACATTGGGCGCACATATCCTTCATGACTATGGAGTGTGTACACTCGCTATTCACACGCTTGTTTTTTGGCATCGTACACCTGAAATAAACAAACATAAAAGAGAAAAGTCGGGCAATTCCGAGGCAATGCGACTTAAATGAAATTAACGGGTGCGAGATGCGGCGTGGCCGCAATAGGACCGAAGTAGGCACCAAGAACCAAGTCCACAAAGAAAATTCGGCGCAATCGCGAAACCCAATGACCAAACAGCGGCCATCGCCTATGCACGCGGATAGCAGAGGGTCATTGCTGGCGAAATGAAGACATGACGTCCAGTACACAATGGCCGCGTGCACAAACTTTATGGTGGCGCCACAAAAGACACATATGAGAAGTGCAAAGGAGAACAAAATGTCAGGACACTATAAAAAGTCAAAATTTGCGATACTGGTCAAACCAAAGAAGCTCTCCTTGGGGGGCAACACACCCGTTCTGCAAAGTATAGTAGTTGCACAAAGATGTTCCCTCATGCCGGGAGCGGCGGGAGTCAGAAAGCAGTAAACCCCGACCGCGTTTTGCATTGTGATGGGGTTCTTCGTTGAATTCCAAAGTGTCTAGACACTGGACACTACAGACAGGGCAGTCTGTGTCGGCAGTGTCCACCTCTGACAAAAGCAACAAAATACGAATAACAAAATAAAACAGGAGATAAAGAAAAGTCCAAAACGTTGACAGAGTTCATAAATCCTGAAAGTGGTCCCTCAAGCTGTTCTGAAGCAATCATATGGCATACGTGATGGGAATAATCGTATCGACGCCGAGAGTGACCACATTGGCGCCAGAGTGGATAATACGAACGGAACCAAGCAGAAATTAGTTCAGAGAACAATTTAGGACAGCAATCATCACAACCAAAACAGCGCTACAAGCCTGGATTAATGAAGTGGCTAAAGAGGCTAACAGTTACCACACTACCTCCAGCTTAACGACGGGCGAAAGAGGAAATTTGGATGCTGGAAAACACCGCCCAAAACCCGCAAATTTCGCGGCAGTTAAACAACGCGCCCAGTTTATTTGGTCGCGGCAAGACGCGGCGCTCACAACCCGGCGCCCGTCAGCTCTCTGTCGTCGTCACCATAAAATAGTAAACAAACTGCGTCCGGAAGATAAAGTCAGAGCAGGAACCTGTTGCATTCGCTGATGCGCTCACAGGAAACGAAACATATATTGACAGAGGGTTTTATTCGAGAATCGTCTCAACAATCCAACCAATAACAATGAAGGTACAAATAAAATACGGGGAACGATCTATAGATACAGCGGATCAGCGATCCAGTAAGACCATTTTTATCTTCTTGTTGACAAAACCGCCTTTCGCAACGTCTTTCGACGGTTTATCAAACACCGAATCCACTGATACTTTATCATGGCTGCGCTTCTGAAATCGAATGGATGTGCATCAAGGCTACCAAGTCACAACATACCGATGACCTTCTCTTCTCCTTTTCTGTCTCCGACTGCGACTTCCTGCTCTTGTCCGAATCCTTCTCCTTGGAGTCCTTCTCTTTAGAGTCCTTTTCCTTAGGCTCTTTCTCCTTGGAGTCCTTGTCCTTAGACTCCTTCTCCTTGGAATCCTTCTCCTTGAGCTCCTTAGAGTCCTTCTCCTTGGCTCCTCTCTCCTTGGCTTCCTTCTCTAGGCGGCGTCGCTCGCGGCGTTCCTCTTTGGTTTCGTCGC
>KN168179.1:2254-14302 GCA_000757755.1 Steinernema glaseri
GCAGCAGCAACCTCCACCTCCTCCTCCTCCGAGCATTGGGAACAGGAAGCTGTCGACGAACGGTAGGACCACCGCGACGAAGAGTAGTCCGTAGACTATGAGTCGAGACGAAGACACCATGTCCAGAAGATGGAGCTGTCGAACGAAAGTGAATGCGGGGTTATATAGCGTCGGAAAATGACCGAATTTCCACCGACGAAACAATGGTTGCGGCGTTCCAATTGGGTTGTCTTGTCAACCCAGTTCCGGGTAAAAGCGAAAACAAACAGTTTGCGGTAATCGGCGATTTGAAAGGATCGGCGAAGACAGGCGTGGCGGCCTGAAGCCGGGATCCGATGTCACGCTTCGGTGACACGGAATCGCGGACATGGATGTCAGGAATTTGCTCGTGGATTTGTCGGCTGAACCGTGTTCTCTCTGAGCCTGCGAACTCTACTTCTCTGTTGTGTAGGTAAGGGTAAGACTGAGAGTTGGCTTAAGATGCTTGTTCCAGGCTGGAATTGATGGAGTTGATGCCCGACGTATCCAAATAGATGGGGACTTATGCAGCTGATGTCCTTTGTCCAGTGGCATTCATCTTCTGATACTCAAATGTCTCCTTCTACAGTATCCATTCATAGACAGTTCGCTCCGCATATCCACAGACATGACAGACACAGACTGATAGACACAGACTATAGACACGCCACTCAGACACGTGACGGAAAGCATCTAAACACTTCTTCTCGGGCCATGCTACTTGAGGATTCCGATACAGAAAGATGACAGATTCCATCGTTGGGGTCACTGGTATCGAGTCCGAACATAACGGTAGGACCTGCCACCTCCTACAGACTCGAAACCATGAAGTCCTCTTTGAACCGTGATCCTTGTCCTTGATGCTCCCACAACACAGGGTCAAATATAAATTTTAATTAATCAATACAATTTCACCATAAAATAATCAAATAATACAGATGGAATTCCGACGAGTTTCTCGTGTGATCGTGCTGACAGAGGAAAGAAACGAAAGGGAATTAATGATTAAGGCGCGCTTGATAAATCATCTAGAGATAAGTGTTTTGTGTACATAGCACCGCGTTTTATTGCTGTGGATGGAGGAAGACTGAAAGAGAAGAGTCACCAGCACGGGAGAAATGTTAAACTTGGGTAGAAAGCGAAACAACAAAAACAACAACTAACTTACTGAATAATGGCACTCTCATTTACAGCTACGGTAGGTCCATCCGTCCAGCGTGGATCTAGGACTGCGAGGCGATACTCTTCTTGGCCGCGACTATGAGATGGTACAGGCTTGCTAAGGGTTTCGCGCACTTCAAGAAGTGGTGGGAGAGCAGCTCGCTGGCGGAGAAGCGTTCGTCGACGCAGACTTCTAAGGCGGCATCGATAAAGTCCCGGAAGGCGGGAGATAATCTCTCCCGGCTGGGGAAGTCGGGTTTGCCGTTCGTCGCAATGAGGTAGATCGCCTAAAGGGGGACATCAACTCGAGGATCCAGTCGGAAACATACTCTCAGAGGATTCTCATTCAGATACGGAGGCTCGCCCTCGACCATCTCGATAGCCATAATTCCAAGTGACCACACATCAACCTTCGGCCCGTACTGCTTCCTGGTGACAACTTCAGGAGCCATCCAGTAGGGCGTTCCGACCATGGTCGTTCTCTTGTTCTGTTCAGGCGAGATCTGGGCGCAGAATCCAAAATCGGCTGAAAAGAAACCCCTTAGGAAAAGCGGTCTTCTTCAATCGACTTACTGAGCTTCACTGAACCATCCATTCCGAGAAGAATATTGTCCGACTTGATGTCCCTGTGGATGACATGGCGGCTGTGCAGGAACTCTAGGGCCTGTAGGACTTCTCGGCATACCGCGGCGATCATTCCTTCTTCCATCTGGCATTCGGTTACCACATCTGTCAGAGATCCGCCAGGCAGATACTCCATCACAACCTGCAACAAAACAGATGAGGTTTAATAAATGATTCGTCGGCTATGTCAAAGACGGCAAGAAAGAATGTAGATTCTACATTGAACGGCGGATTCCTGAGATGGAAGTTCCGCCGTTGTCTGAAGAATCAAACGCTTTCCCTTGCATCTGCACAGTCACACAACAATCGAACTGAAGGTAACCCGGCTTATTTAGCAAGGGGGCTCGAACCCCCGACCTTTCGGGCCCCAATCCAACACACTACCGCTGCACCACAGCGCCTCTGATCTCCACACTGCAAGACACACACATACCCAGAGATCGTCGACCACCAAGTAGGAATCGAGATAGTTGACGATGTTCGCGTGCTTGTTCTCACGCATCACCAGAATCTCGTTGATGATCAGCTCCTTCTTCGGCTGCTGGGCGAGGTTCATCTGCTTGATGGCCACTTCGGCGCCAGTGCTGATTTCGATGGCGGTGAACACAGAACCCGATGCTCTGAAAATACTTGTTATCAGAGAGAACGGGGTTGTAAGAAACGTACCCAGATCCGATCTTGTCCACCTTCTGGTACTTTCGGTCCGGATTTCCCATAGTGACGATAGTTCTTAACTTCTGCAGTACCTCCGCATCGGTTACTTTCCTTCTGCTTCGCGCGTTGGACGTCCCATTTCCGTTATTACTCGTGGGCTTGCCCAGAAGGCCGGGCCCAAACTTTCCAGGAGTGATGAGCATGGAGTCGCGTTTGTCTTCTTCCTCCTTCGGCTTCGTATAGATGGAGAGCGTCCGCGCTGGCCTATCAGGGATAGGAGGGGGTGCCTCATCGGCCTGATCTTCGCCACTCGACCTCGGGAAGTTCTTCGGGATCGAACACCTCGCAGGCTCCGTCGGTTGACTCATCTTCCTGACCGTCGGCGCTCCCATGATTGGATATCCTCCGATCGTGGACGCCGACGGCGCCTTCGCTACTTCATAATACCCGTTCTGTTGAGAAGTTACAGTGGACGTGGACCCTGTGATGCTTGCCGAGGTCTTCGGAGACGAATAAGAATATCCAGAAGGCGGTTTGCTACACAGCGCCGTCGCATAAGGAGATACGGAGGAGACTTGGTTGTGGTGGAAGTGTGGCAAGGAGCCTGTGGAGTAGGAAACCGTATTTGAGGACGACGATAAAGGACTACTGGAGATGTTGAAGAAGTTTTGCGAAGATGTCATGCCATAGTTTGATGCGGTATTGCTGTTCCATCCCATCAGAGGCTTCGAGGGAATCGCTGAAACCGAATAAATCATTTTGATCAAGCCTCAATTCACACTTACAATCATAATTGGAAGGCTGGAGCCACTTCTGGTGGTGCAGAGCATCGACCTGGGTGTAATACTTGAGCGCATCGAGGACTGCTTGAGGATTCTGCTGCTGTTCTTGCTTGCTGATCTGCGAGTTCTGCAGCAAGACGGCCCATTGCTTGGGCATACCCTAAAAACGAAAATGTGAGAACATAAAGATTCAATGCAATCCGCTTTACATGACAGCCAGATCCCATCTTCGACGTCTCGAGCTACAGAAGACGCTTAAGGGGCATACTGACACCCCACCCGCTTACGAACACTCTTCTCACCCATAAAACTATATATAAAAGAGCGCTGAGTCGCAGTTCTTCAACATGGAGACAATGCAAACGAAAGCGGACTCAGTCTTCGCGTCGCACTATTCTAATCGGGTTTATCACTGACAAGTAGTTCGAAAAATAGCCCGCCGCTCTCCAATGACAGCCGGATGGCACCGCGTTTAAAAACAGCCGCCAAAAACGCCGTTGATTAAATCTTAGCAAAATCTGCAAAGGGACTTACCGTAAATTCTCCCGTTTTTGGATCATAGCCGACATGGACGGTGTGCTCGAAGTTGGACGGCAGAGAAATTACCGGCTTCTCATTGGCCTTCTCCTTCTCCTTGGATTCTGCAACGGACAGACACTGCATAAACGACATCGTCCCAGCAGGATGAAGCACTTAAGTGATTCACAGCCGGTACCAGCAACAACACCCGCTATGGTCGGGCATAGACCAGCTGGTTCCTCCCCTCTCCTACAGATCTACAGCGGTGTTTGACACACGCGGAACAAACACCTTCGTCCGTTCAATGACTAAGCACTGACGCCACAATCAGTCCCACAGTCAGCGAATAATCTTTTTTGCTATCGATCGATACACAAGACACCGCCTCACGGCGGTACAACTTCATTAGCCTACAGCTTCAGCACCGATCCAACGGATTACGGAAGTTCGTATTGTTTTCCTGTTTTTCGATCGAGCAAACTAACAAGCCCCTACAATGGCACTTAAGATTTTGACATCAACAGGACGATATGTCAAAACATCAATTTTCCAGAGTAGCTAAGGACCTCTATTATCGCACCCATCCACAATCATCTTTCACTGGTTTCGTCAGCAGGTGATTCGAATGGATGAACACCTTTCGCCTAAGGGGAAAACAAAGCCGCCACTGCGACGTCGATCAATAATTTCACCGGAGAATCCCCAACGAAAACTGCTTATCTACCGTAATCAGTTCCACCAATTAAACAAATAGAAGCTAGGGACTTACTTTTCGATCCGAACGTCTTCGACTTCTTCGCCTTCTTGCCGTTCGCAGGCGGTGTCCCAGCGCTGCTCAGGAAACTGAAACCGTCGCCGGGTTCGCGGGGCAGCGGTTTCAGGTCGACGAACGACTGTTCACGGCTACTTGACGAGCTGCTAAACCGCAAAGGCGGTGGCGGAGGCTTGTCATCGTAGAGCGACGAGGACATCACGCGTGCGTTCGGCTTCCCGATATCAGAAACATTAAAATCCCGACGCAAATTAGTATGACGCTTCGGCCAGTCGAATTGTTGACGAGAAGAGCACTCGACGGAGTGTCTTTCCTGAAAAATAAAGAAGGCTGAACACGACACAAAGAGCCGACGACATGTGCGAGCGCGATACAAAACGCGGGAAATATCAGTCGAGCGGGCGATGGAGGCGAGCCCGAAGATGGTAGCCGCGCCAGGGCCTCGTCTCTCCGAAATATGATAGCGAGGGGTGAAGAAGGCTTCTGGGGGCCACCATAAAGACCAAAAGTCCATGAAAACGATAAGACTTGCTGGTTTGCGCGCCCGGCGACACCGCTCGACCGCCATCCGTTGTGTGTTCCTCTCCCGCTCTCATAATTACAACAGCGCTGAGAGAACGGCCACAAAAACGCTGCATAACACCGAGCGCAGTCCTATCCGGTCAACCATGCTGCGTGACAGAGGGAGAGCTCGTCAACGTTCTTGTGATTGCGGTTTTTCGCTGATTCAGATAATCACATTAAACAAATGCACGTTAGTCATTAGAATCAATTCCCACGGGCGTGCATTTGCCTAAACTAAAGAATCTGACCTACAGTAATATCATCGATACAGGCAACAAACGTTGAAAGGTTCGACATAGTGGTGGGAGGGAGAGGTCGTCACTGACGTCTCTGTGGTCGAGTGGTAGTGCGATAGGTTGGCAGGCGGAAGGTCCGGGGTTCGAGGACGCGCGAGTTGATCCCAGCAGAAACGCTCTGTTTCAGTTGGGTTATGTAGCGCTAGAGAGACTAATGGCTATAACGTGTGCTTTCGGCACCCTAGTCGGAGGTACCCCGGGCTGTTTGAACATTTTCTTTTATCGCGAACCCTTTTGAACAATCAAAGTTCTGAAGAAGTGTAAAGACACCTGGCAGGTGATCGTTCCTCAACCTTGATTAGTGCTTTCTTCTTCGTCATAAGAAGGTCAAACTAACTGGTTAAAGAGTGCAACAGCATAAACACAACGTTTACAGCACGTGTAGTGTTATCTACAGAAGCTGAAACATGCAGTAAGATCAGAAGTGCCACGTGTGTCGCTTTAAACCCTTGATCTTGATAAGCTATCTGATCATTGCCTCTACAATAATGATGATCTAGAAGAAAAAGTTGCGGAAATTTTGCAGCATGCTTCAGAGCTTAGAGATATATTAAAAATATCCTGGAAAATGGGTACAATAGCATTCAAGGACCCATAAGCTCAATAGTGTAGGTTAGGTGTAGATCAACATAAGGTCAGAGGATGGACAACCCGGATAAGGGAAACTGTAGAAACAGGCTCTAAACACTCGCAAATAATCGCTCAACATCCAATAAGACAAATGAGGTGTTTGCGGAATGAACAAAATGGAGAGATTAAGGGATTATGAACTGGAATCACGCGAGCCTCGTGTGCAATAGGGGCGCAATCGACCGAAAAATTCCAATTTTCATGATTACGTTTATCACTTGAGCCTCGGGCACCGTATTCTGCTGAAGCCAAACGGGTTTCTCGGCTAATTCGATTAGTTTTTTCACAAATTGCTCACTGCATTCGGGCGCAGAGGCTCTCGGGAACGTCAGCCAGCCTGATACTCCGTCTTGAGCCGTCAGAAAGACGATCCGCTGCGGTCGCACAGCCACCGACGCTGATGACTCCAAGCGATATATCAACACATTAATCATTTCGCGCACTCCTAACTGCATCTGTCTATCGCCATAGGCGCAACGCCCGTGGTTCTGCCAGTAGCGGCGGCGGCGCGCGAAAGGGAGGGAGATAATTAGTCTCACCGACGAATATTTATAACGACAACCGTTACGCTTGCTCAAACAGGCTGCATATGCAAATCGGAGTCGGTGGTGTTAGGCGGTGGCAACGTGAACGGTTTCGAAGGAGGGTCTTCCTGACTCATTTGGAGGCGTCACACAAACAGGCACTCGGACTGCGAGCATTATTTATGCGTGCACGGAGACGACTCTTTTTGGAGGGCGACTCCCATTTCGACTCAACGACGACGAGCAGGAGAAGAAGAAACACCGCGAGGATGCGATAAATCACGAAGACACTCCGCTTCCATATTCCCGTCATTTGAATACTGGCGCTCGGGTATGATTCAGTATCCGTTAGGAAGTGAACAAAGGCGCCGCGCGGATACGTCGCCGGTTTTTTCGCCTCTCCTTCGCACTATCTGTACTGTTGATCACGACCACACATGGGAAAGCGAGTGCAACGCAATGCAAACAGCGCAAAAGAAGAGGACATCTTTCTGAGGCTGGAGATGCACCCACATTACTGTAGATCGATCGCACCCTCAGAGCGCAATTACCATAATCGACAGGGCGGTGAGGTATTGTTGCGTTGTTTGTGGGAAAATGCGCGAGTGGCAGAAGAGGGAGCTGGTTCAAGAAAGGCCACTTTGTAGAGGGGCCATTGACGCACTGAAGACGACAGTTGCCGTAGTAGAAGGTGGCACGAAGGGTGAGAAGACGTTTTTCAGGCGTTTCGTAATGGGCAGCGAATGACCGCCTGACTGGACGAATATGATTAACCCCTTGTTTTCAAAGGATATCATCAGTGTTTACATGATATTTGTAGTCCTTTGCACGCCTATCGCCGGGTGTTTTTAATAATTTATGGGAGAACCGAAGCATCCCGATCAGAGAGCAGGAATGTCGAGCAACGTGCAACCCGGAAAACGCGTTTTATCGATTTGGGGAGCGGAAGAATGCGGGAAACCACTGATCGGGGAACACGGACGGTCGAGACCAAGCTCGTTAATCTTTGCGGCTATCACTGTCGGCAGCTCGTCCCATCCGTGCCACAACTACAAGCCGATCGATCAGGAGCGGATTTCGGTGGCTTTCGCACATTGTAAATGGTTCAGAAGCGCTCCCACGGAGAGATTATGCAGAAGACGCTTTGGGCACTTTTGCGGAATTGCAAAGGGGAAGCGAAGCCCTAGGACCAAGAATACACTTTCAGCTAATGAGGGGTGCCAAATGGGGCGGAGGCAATTATCATTTGCCTCTTTCAGGATTGCATGTATTTCACGCGGCAGTGACTAAGTGGCGCAAGCGAATATTGACGGAGAAGACGGGCAGAAGAAGAAGTCTCGATCGACCCGGCGGCGACATCACAATGACCTTTGCGGATTGGGTCGTCTTCGCAACCGCCATCATCGCCGTTGCTCCCTACCCGCAGTCGCCGCGTTGATCACCCTAAGAACTAAAGAGATCAGCGGCGAGTTGATCGATACTCAGCCCTCATCAGAGTTAAGGAGTGGCCGCCGCGGTTGTTCGGCTTTGATCTATGGGCCAATCCGACAGACGGAGACTTGAGGTTATCCTTCAAGTGTCTTCGACGCTAAAGTGACAACGGCGCACCACACACATGTTCTTCTGAGCTGGTTTCCGGACGGACGGCAAGTTCGAAGCCGGTGGCGAAGTTCTGAACGCGCTGACGACGACGAAGCGACAAATGCGCTCGAGAGCGAGTTGAGCAAACAAGATTGATATAGGTGGGCGCGGAACTCAGCTCGATGGGCACCAGCCGGGCACAGAAACGAGAGTGTGGCGGAGACGACGACGAGCAAAGGTGGGGAGAAGACCAGGCGATGTTGAGAGAATAGTTTACCGGTGCGCCGTAGAGAGAACCCTTATCCATTATAGGTGGGGAAGATATTGTGTTACACCGATGGGATTAGGAGCTTAAGCTGATGCGTTGTTTGGACACTGATCAATCAAGACTCGTTCGTGTGAACCAATTGGCATTTCCGGAGACAAATGAGGGCCGACAAGAATAGCGAATTGCGAGTTGAATTCGGAGGAAATGAGATTGTCGCCTAAAAAGCCGAGGGCAGCTGATGGGCCACGAAAAAAAAGAAGAAAAAATGGCTGCAAATGCTTGTCCTCGTATGAAGACTGAATGGGTCCGATGTATAATAAATTTCTCGAGATAGGGGGCTCTCTGGTTGAAAGGGGGTGAATCATGTGGTCACTAATTGCTAACATGTGGAGATTCTTAATAGACTCAAAGGAAACCCGGAAAACACTACTTACCGTATTATTCTACTTACCGTATTACTTATCACAGCGCTTTCGATCGCTGTTTTTTTCCTGCTGACATTCCAGAAATCACTACTTTTACAACCGTAATCCTATTTCGAAGGGCTAACAATTCTTCTTCATTGACTATGAACGCCCAGTCCGAAAAAGGACATCCAATCTTCTTCAATCTCATTTAAGCAGCTCCACGAAGAGATCAGACGTGCCACTGGCGAACAAGAAAGCGCAACCTTAGGGCCCTAAAAGGCCTAGCTTTGCAAGGCCCGCCACTTAAATAGCGCTTCCTTTTCTGCACCCGAAATACTCGTTTATAGTTATGGAGTCCATTTCCGGTTGGGCTTCAACAGGTCGTTATGTGCAGGACAATCCCATAGCTAATTTCCGCAAAATATCCACAGATCATTACAGCGCGGCAAATCACCTAAGTTGCGGGAAATTCGACGTCCGCACGTTGTACAGCCTATGAAGACGAGTAGTGACGAGTAGGTAAAAGCGCCGAGGAGCAGCTGTTACGTTAAGGAGTGTGCCCCTTCAAAACCTGCGCGGACAAGAAGTGTTTATCACGCAAACAAATTGCCGCGCAGCGATAAAGCAGGCGGCACGCACTGTTATGATTTCGGGGAGGCACCGGCAACAACAGCAACTCTCCTACCCGCATATGGGCGAAAGATCGATGCCGGGGTAAACAATGGCGATGTCCGCGCGATAGCCTGGGCCAAGCTGCTTTGCAAGTGCGCGACTCCGCCGAAGTGCCCACTCTGTCTAGTCTGGACATGGCGGAGACTGTCTGTGGAGTTAAAAGAGGAAAGCGAGCGTGGGGGCCATCTCGTGATTAGCCGCCATCGGCTCCAGAAATTGGCTATAATAGGGCGCGCTGCTACGGGATGACATGTCATGTGATGGAAGATGAGATTTTTGAAGGGCAAAAAGCAAGCAGAGGCGATGAAATTGCTCCCGATTCATGGTCAAAATGCAGTTTTGTTTACATCGACAGTCAACAGTCTTGATTACTGCTTCTGAGAGGGCACGCCTACTCGGAGAATCTTCGATCGAGTCAACACTGGAATTCCATTTATGTAGATAGCTTGGCTCATAGAGTTGTCGGTAGCTTCGGAAGTTAGAAACCAGAACCAATGCTGTCAGTGTTTTCCATATACACGCAGCACTCATGTAGGCAGTTCGCTGCAAAGTTACAGGAGGATAAAGAGGGGAGTTTGCTTGGGGATTGTTGCTGAAACAAGATCATGTGTGGCCATGCTGTTTATGGTCGTCCTTCCGTCTTTGTAATGGGACTACGGTATGAGTTGCTTCAATTTGTGCATCGAGCTTCACCTAAAATGATTGTCAATTGCCTTACCTGCTTCACAATCCAGTATCGATCCACCACTGATCCGTTGAACCATCGATATTCCCCGCCAAAAGGAAGACGAGACAGAAAGCCATAGACGAGACAGAAAGCCATAGACGAGACAGAAAGCCACAGACGAGACAGTGATAGGCTTCCAGTTCACCAGACTGTAACTCCATCGCACCACTGATGCTCACGTTCAATGCCATTAGGAAGCAAGAAGCATAAGCTTCCAGATGTCCATTACAGGAATCACCCCACAGATTCCGAATATGTCCCACAAGGACCACCACGGAGCAAGCCTGTCGTACATTGATGAGTGAGTGCTGGCGGAACTTCTTTGCGCCGGCTCTGGAACTTCTGGAGGCGGAACTTCTGTGCTTCTGTGCGCAGGTTCTATCCAAGGGCAGCAACATGTGCAACGTGGTGTAAATATTATAAGTCGCACCGCCGTTCCCTGCTTTTCATTTGCCTCCCGACACGATCGGTTTTGAACGAACGGTCGAGCGAGGTGACAGTCTTCTAGGACCACCTCTTTGAATTGAGGCGTTGTACAGAGCAATTCCCATATGCGGTGAGGACGTTTGTAATGAATCGATACCCGCTGCAATCAATTGCTACCTTTCCGGGCGAGCTTCTTTTGTCTTCCCGCGTTCGCTTTCGCAGTTCCTGCTCTGATCTGTGCGGATTTCGTCACCGCATCAGGCTGCGTTCACGCATTGCAAAAAGCCCATCAGCATCGCTTTCTTGATATATGTGTCCGACCTTTCCTTTATCAACTTTTGGTATTTCTTTTTCGACAGTGTCAGGGCAGCTTACAAATCCGCAGTTCCTCATGAAATCTCTCTAATTGCTGCGCGAATATGAGTTGATCCGCTCGGAGTGCGCCTGCACTCGAGCGCCACTTCTGACGAAAGCGCTCAATTCAAATCTCACAGTAGGACATATTTCGTGGCGGGATGACTGCGAAAGCGCGCCTTTGCGAAATATTGTCTCGGGCGGGGCTATAAGAAGGAGACGGCGGCCGTCGGCCGGTCAGTTTCTATTCTGCGCGAGCGCTGGACGTCGGCTGCCTGCGCCTTTAGAATTTGAGGGAAGTAACACGTGATGGACATTAATTTGGGCGTAAACAGAAACATGGAACTTGCGATAGTAAAGCGGGTGGTAGAGAGGGCCGCGAACGGTGCGCGTGATCGCCGTCGCGAGGAAGTACGTAAACATCCTTCGTTTCAGATCCGACAGATGGCTCTCGTCGGCATCGACTTCCGCGCACCTTTGCGCGAAGTGAACCGGGTACAGTTCGGAGTTCTCAGCCCGGACGAAATTGTAAGTTCAAGCAGAGTATGAGAGCATTTGATCACATTATGCTTTCTGCAGAAACGCATGTCCGTGGCTGAGATCGAGTTCGCGGAAGTCTACGAAAATGGACGCCCGAAGCTCGGAGGCTTGATGGACCCGCGCCAGGGTGTCATCGACAAGAGGGGCCGCTGCCAAACATGCGCCGGCACTTTGGCAGATTGTCCGGGCCACTTCGGACACTTGGAACTGGCCAAACCGGTGTTCCACATCGGGTTTTTGACGAAGACAGTCAAGGTAAGGCTTAATTATCAACAACAGACAATTTAAACTTCTTGTTTAGCTTCTCCGCTGCGTCTGCTTCTCCTGTTGCCGTCTGCTCGTGGACAAGGACAGTCCACGAGTCAAGGATGCGCTCAGCAAGACAAAAGGAAACCTGAAGAAGCGGCTGGCGCTGATCTACGACTTGTGCAAGTCCAAGTCCGTATGTGAAGGCGCCGACGAAACGAACACCCTCCCTGGAGAAGAAGGAGAAGAGGGCCAAGAACAGAAAACTGGCGGGTGTGGGCGG
>KN168181.1:29111-61353 GCA_000757755.1 Steinernema glaseri
CGGTGGACAGGGGTTAGAGAAATCGAGCATCTTTTTAGGGATATAACGCCACAAGCAGTGTGTTTACCCCGCTCTTCTTCGTCCTTTGCATCTGGTTCCACCGGCCCCTCAAAATGGTCTTTATAAGCGACGTCCAATCCCTTCTAAGGATTAACAGAAGGAACACCGAGGAACCGAGGAAGGACGTCCAGATTGTTGGGCTCACAGGCAAAAATCTGATGTTCCAGAACGAAACCGACGTTTATTTCGCTGCCCTGAAGAATGACTGGTCGAAGAAGGTTTAGTAGTTTAGCAAATAACACATAGGATTTGTTTATACTTTTATGAAATATAAAGGGCAATAAACATTACGTCAAACAGCACAAAATGAAAATATGTGTAAGAAATACTTGGAAGTGCAGCAGCTTGCCCTAAAAACATAGATGCCTTAGGTAGGAGCAAAGTAGGCTTTTTGCACGCATGGGACGATAAGAATTAGCATCGCCATTGTTTTCCTATGGTTGTCACGAGTTCATTATACTGCTCTCTGATCAGTACATGTGAAAGAAATTCCAAGAGAATCTTTTTCAGTTTAAATGCAGTAATCTAACTTAAGGATAATCCTTAACAAGTCCTTAAGGATAGTGCATTATTGTTAGAGCAGGTTACGTTTACAAGGAGGTTATCTGATCAAGGTGCTTCTTCAAGAGCGGCTCAACGTCACAGCGGCCACAAGTGAAGTCAACCAAGTGGAACATTTGTGAGGCGCAGGAATAAGAAACCCAAGAGTATCTGCTGTGCAAAGGGCCTCGAACTTGGGACCTTTCTCCTCGAACTTTGGACCTTTGAGAAGGTGGATGGGGCTCTTGGATCAGTAGATGCTTCAGGATTCGTGCTTGTTGGTCGATATGGTCGGTGATCGTCTAAAGAGTGCAAGGAGCGGCTTCAGTGGTAGAAACAACAAAATATTGAAATTTGTTTCTTAAAAATTGGAATTTGAAATTTTCTTATGTGTGTTTTTTTCTTAATTGTGTTTTTAAAGAAGTTTGTTTATTGTCTTTGGATCGATCTAAAATATTGACTGCAGAAGATACGCTTTTCATAAACCAGGGTTTATCATCGCTCGCAGTCGTTTGACGATATAGTCGGAAGCTGAGCGAAACGCGTTTCGCCGTGGGAGCCTGGGGAAGCAAGGACGCGAATCTTTGGCAGCCGGAAAACAGCTGATTACTCGGTGTATTTCTGATGCTGTGGATAGCGCTTGATATCAAACTGTTCAGCAGATTGTTCTGCATCGTTTGCGCCCAAGATTGCTGACATTGGTGCAAGTTGAGCGAAATTAGGACTTAACGAATCAACGACACCGCAAAATGGCAAAATCGTTTCTTTGGTATTTTTGTATTAAATGTCCCCTAAATCTAAAATCGAATCATCTATTCCTATTACAAATTAAATTCTGCATCGAATAAGCCAAAGATTACAAAAATCGGAGCGATTACTGAACAGTTGAAGCTTTTCTATGCAATTCAATAGAAGTGGTGCAAAAAATAACACATTTCAAACATAATTCTATTGGTTACCATCAAATGTCGCACTAAAATCATCAGGTATATCCAAAAAAACCTATGTACAATCCAGAAAAACATCTCTGTTGGCATCACTTCCATTGAATTGCTTAGAAAAGCTTCAACTGTTCAGTAATCGCTCCGACTTTTGTGATCTTTGGCTTATTCGATGCAGAATTTAATTTGGAATAGGAATAGATGATTCGATTTTGAATTTAGGGGACATTTAGTACAAAAATACCGAAGAAACGATTTTGCCATTTTGCGGTGTCGGTGATTCGTTAAGTCCTAATTTCGTTCAAGTTGCACCAATGTCAGCAACCTTGGGCGCAAACGATGCAGAACAATCTGCTGAACAGTTTCATATCAAGCGTTATCCACAGCATCAGAAATACACCGAGTAATCAGCTGTTTTCCGGCTGCCAAAGATTCGCGTCCTTGCTTCCCCAGGCTCCCACGACGAAACGCGTTTCGCTCAGCTTCCGACTATATTCCCGTCGTCATCGTAGGAGCGATCGCGTGTGCGACTTTATACTACAAGATCCGCTGGAGGCCGTTCAATGTCATTGAGTCGTGAATATCATTAAAATGTAGATGTATCGCTATGTGTATAAAATGTGTCATTTTTTAGGAAACAAGTGAAGCTTACTAAACTTATTTATTAACTTATTAAACGTGGAGTCCATGTTTTCGATGGTCGTGTCCTTAGATTCTGACAATTGCGATTTTTCTGGTTCTGCTTAACTGCTTACTCAAAGGGCACTGGAACCACAAGCTGGTGATTTTAGTGTTATTTAGATGTTCTACTTTATAGATGTTCTATAGATGTAGATGTTCTATTTAGCTGTTCTACTTAATGGTCCTATTCCATTGTGATTTACAAGATAGATCTTCTCGTTTATTACACCCGAGATAGTGCATACGGTGTCACAGTCGACCTCTTATGTACAGGAAGGCACCGTGGATCGGAGCGGCCAGAAGCCTAGCCGCAGCACGTCTCCACCGTCGCAGCGGACGCGGCAGAAGCCTCGAGTTTGGGGAATAGGACACGAAATGTCATGTTGGCCAGGGCCTCGCCCAAGACGGTGGCGGCGCAGAGCCACACGTTGAACGTCATGAAGATGAGCATGAGTGCGTAGCCGAGGGTCAGCTGCAGGGCGAAGAGCACGACATCCGCCAGAAGGAATGCGTTTATTCTGAAAGGTACGGTATGAGAAGACTCCTTCTAGTGGAAACATTCCAGGGATGTATGTCTTAAGAGCGGTCCTAACCGCCGGATACTTGCCTTTTGACGATGGATACGTCATCTTCGGGGTTCTGGCGCTGGTGGCGACGGAAGACACGGAACCAGCGGACACTCTCCAGTAGGAAGCAGAGCGCGACGATCACGTTGCAGGAGATGAGCAGACCTGAACGGGTTACGGTAATGGGGTAACGGTAATAAGACGTACCAAGTGGGGTTTGGAACTTCCAGAAGTCGAAGAGGACAACCTCGTTAGAACCAAAGTGGAAGGCCATCGCGTGTCCGCCCATGTGGCCTCCATGGCCTCCGTCTTGGACCACCTGCGTGGCAGGGACTATGGTATCGTGGGGGTGACCGTGATGGGAGTGGTCCATCTGGAAACAATAGGGCCATCAGAACAGGCTTAGGTTGATGTGGCGGTGATAGGTGGAGAGTGTTCAGCAAGTAGAGTTTCGCGCCCTACTGAGAAAAGCTACAGAAGTCGTCGGTCGGAGGAAACTGATAACGCCTTCTCAGGTGAATCACAAAAACTGAACTTTGTCACGGCAAACACAATACAAGTGGCTCGAATAAGCGCCGCCAGAAAGGACAAGCGGGCATTGTTTCTTCTCTAAAACTGCCAGAATCGTTTAGAACAGTGAAAACTTGCACCTCGCTACAGTAAACAGCCTTGCTACAGTAAACAGCAACTACCCTGAGCCATTATCACCTTACTCTAGCCATAGAAATGCTATCACCGCATCGCAATAACACTATCGAAGTCAGCTGTGGAGATAGTTTTTAGTGATTGCGTTCAAGCGATGTGCTTAAGATCATCTTTAGTGTCACGTTAACGCTGTAAATCTGCTTCCTATTCTATAAGGCCAAAAAATGTGCGCGATTAGGATGCATGTGGCTTTTTAAAATAGGAAGGTTCGTTCGATATCCACGTTAGCATCTAAAATTATAAGAATGACCAAAACAGAACCCTTTTAATGCTGTTAGAAATCAGAAAAGGGACGCGTTTGCTGTGAAAACCCGACCTTTGGATGGCGAGACTCGCGCAATAGCGTTGTTTTTCGTGCTCGGGAGCCCGTTCCACGAAATTCACCCCCACCACAGCGCAACGAAAACAGAGCCACGTCCGCGCACTAAGCACACGCTGTCCACTCTGGCTTCTCTTCGCAAAGACGTCCCCCAGCGCGGACCAGAAATGTAACTAGCGTCGAGGGCACAGTGACCAGAAGAAGCGCCAGATCCAGTTCTCCTATCGGCCGGTTTCGCAAAGTTACGCGCAGAGATCGCGCTGGGATTGCGCGGAGTGTTTTGCGCTTGAAGTCACATGTTAGATCGCGAAAGAACATCTTCGATTGGATTGGAGGTGAATATTTTGCTGAATGGACAAGTTTTATGGAAACAGAGTGTAATGACTTGCTTCTTATGGAAAAGAGAAACAAAAGGAAAACAAAATTTAAACAAAATTTGAACCATCTCAGCAATCCTAAGGGCGAGAAGCTGTTGCTCGTGTTATGGTTTTTCTGTTTCATACGTAAAAATACGTAAAGTCGAGATTTATAGCAAGAACAGGCAGATCTAACATATATAAAATTTCCGATAAATAAGACGGTCTTAGCAAAGCGGATAGAGTATTTTAAAGCAGGAAATAAATCTCCTCTTGAGGACAGTCACGGAAATCTGGTTAAATGGACAAATCTTTGCAATGATCATGGAGATTAACGTGGAGGGTTTAGCTCACATATAGAAATTGCACAGTAATAGCAAAATTATTCGCATGACACTCTATAATGAACCGACTTAATTCTGGACTGTCGCGACGATTAGGAGGGCCTTCCTTTGCTTTACAAGGAGTTACGCCTGGCCGAGTTATAAATTCTGATTAACTGAGCTCCTTTCAAAGCTTACAACCCATTTAGAAAGGAAATCGCATTAAAAAACGTTCCATTTGGCAACGCGGACATCTTATCGCCTAAAGAAGGCGTTCGATTATAAGCGACGCCGCTTAGAATGCAATTTGGCGTTGGCGACGGATCGATCGATCGTGGCGAGATGTGCGAAGTGGCGCACGTCACCGAGGGCCGAGGGTCAGCGCGTGACGGAGAATAAACAGAGGCCGAGCTGAATCGGAGCTTAATAAACGGAGCGGAGATTTGGCGAAAGTGAAAATGGAGGCCGAACGGTGTGCGGGAGTGGTATGACCTTGAACGTCACGGAAGTGGATACAGAGTACAGGAGAGGTGCACATACTAGAAGCCGTGGAAAACAAAAGGTCATGCGATCAGGTAGCTTGGAATAGAGGCACAGTACCCTCGAATATGGATACCTGGGTCCATCGGAACTGTTTCTGGTTTTTTATTGTTGTAGCTCCAGAGATCGCAGTCACTAAAAGTGTTGAAGAGTACGACCTTAGAAATCCTTGTCAGAGAGGATGAGCTACGAAGGATCCAGAGATAAGGAAAGGGCGGATCTAACTGGGAAGTGCAGGCTTTAGGAGCACCACTCTAGGGAATCACTCTTCCGATCTATGCCGCTCGAGAGAGAAGACCCACACGCACTGATTGGGTAACATTGTCTTTGTTGTCTCCTTAAGGACAGGTTTATCAGACGCGCAAGAACAAGTACATTGGAAGGAAGGCCTCCCTTTAAGGAACGTCTAGCGCTCAGAAGTGTCATCTAATCAATCAAGTGCGTTCTATTGTTGCTAAGGACGGGATCGTCATGGAGAATAAGGGCAAAAATCTCTTATTCCTTAGACGCTTTGAAGGGCAATGTAATCGATGGACAATTTATTCTAACAACAAAACCACTTTTCTACGCTGATTGACCCAAAAATTGAATTCTAAAAGCTAGCTAACAGTAGAATGACCCCTAAGAAAGTATACAACTAAACAATATCTCTCCTGTTGCCCTGAAGATTATAAGTATATATTCTGCAAGATTTGGATACTTGTCAACAACAGATAAGGGATGTGGCGACACTTCTTCCAGTGCACAATCGCAAGAACCAAATCTCAAACACTACACCGGAAAACTAAATTTTCGAGCGAGCTTTGGCAACCCGCCACCGCCGATAATCTCCTTAATTCATTTGCTATGTCAACACTAGGATTGCAGAGGCTTGCTTGCCGGTGGAGAAAGAAAGAATTGCGAGAAGAATCTCGTAATTTTAAATACTTAGAGTTCCCATTAGTGGATGGAAAATTGGACTGACTAGCTAATCACTTTTTTCCATGTTTACCAGCAACCTTCTCGGAAGTTCTACGGTCCACTGTGGTTTCTATTTTTAACTGAAACCCATAATTCTCTCAGCTGCAAGTGTAATCTATACTTTGTCGGCGTCTCAGAAGGGTTTCCGGAGAGAACTCTAAACTAGAACGCTTCTCAAGGTCGAAAGTTGGTCACATCACAGCGGGGTCCCGCCACGAAGGAGAATGGTCGACGGTGGTACAGTGACACGAGAAAAGAGGATTCTCTGGCGAAGAGTATGCGACAACATGGATCAGTCACCTTTTGTTTGGTGTTTGTCCCTCCTTCAATCGACTTGTTTTCGGCGAAGTCGGCCAACCTACCGAGGCGCCGTAAATGTCACACATTCGGTCGGTTAGGTGAAAGTAGCCCCCGTTTTGAACAGTATATAACATTGGGTGTGTTCCTGCCACGAAAAGCGAATTCTTAACGTAGCTAAAGAGACGCTGTAGAGCGCTGTTTATATATATGTCCTTCACGAAAAGCGGATTACTAAAGGTGTTTTTCAGTGATTTCCGTATCATCGACTGCATGGAATCGCTTCCCATGAAATTTTGTGAAAAAAGGCTTGTTTATTCTCCTTATTGAAACGATTTAGCTCCACCCAGTTCAACGTGTATGTACGTGTATGTATAAGCGGATGTTCCCGTGTTAGAAAACCATAATAGACAACATATAGTCTCGCCACGAAAAGAGCAGCACCTAGCATCAGTTTGAGTAGTTCTTGAAAGGTAGCCAATCCACACCAAGAGAATTCCTAAAAATTTGTTCATATAATGGAACAAAACAACACAGAATGAGTTGTCGTGGTGGGAGTTCGTAAACCTTTGTTTTTTTACTGTTTTTTTTACCTTGAGTGCTTCTGATTTGGCGTTCTGGTCCTGCCAAGAAAACTTTACTCATCGTTAGTTATTTCGAGTTGGATGTCCCCGGGAATACACACTCTTCTTGCAGTTTCTCATTCCAATTGCGGTCCTGCACAGCAGTCGTACAGTAGTGTGGTGAGATCATCCGCTCCAGGTGACATTGAAAATCTGCGACCTATTTGCCCCCACTCCGGCACAGTTTCCAGCTCACCCACTTGAGTCCCTCCAGTGGAGCGAGTCACCGGGCAATCGGCTTTTCCCTCTCCAAGACCTTATCCGACGACTTTTCGCGCGTCCGTACCTGTTTCGGTGTAGTGCCTCCGCAGCTAATCCACTTCCTTCCCGCGCGGTTCACCGCCTCCGCCGCGCGCAAACACGGTCGTTGCCGTCGCCATCTCCTTAGATTGCCTCTCGCTCGCCTCAGGCTGCGCGATCGATCGGTGCTGATCTGTGGATCCTCGACGAGGAAGATCCCTCGGCGGGCTGAGGAGAACGCGTCCAGCTGTGGACTAACGCCAGCCGCCGGAAACGCCGTTTTTCCTCCGTGTTTTGGTGCCTTTCGGGCCGACGTTTACGAGTCGGCTGCGGGTTGTCGACTGGGAGCGAGTAAAAGACGTCGGTGTACGTATTCCTCGGTTTAACCATATGATTAAGATCGAAAGGTGGTCAAATAACGTGGAGTCATCTTTTCAAGCATTTTAAGGGCCCATTTAGAGCTTAACGATTCTGTTATTTGAGGGTCGATAACAGAACCAGAATAGTCAGGAAGGTTCGTATAGCTAAAGAGGGACCTACCACAAAACTGAACCGTCACCATTGAATGTCGGTTTTATTTGTTGTCCTCTCACGCGTTCGAGGAACAACTGCCACAATTTGCGCCAACAAACACGAGTTCAAAGCGAGTTTATGTGTCGTTGTTCCGCGGCATGCTGCCGAGTTTTATGGCCATTCCACAGTCCGGTCCAGCAGAGTGACATAGAGAACCAAGAGGGCACACGTTTTAACCCAAAGTAAGTTCTGTTGGCAGCGGAGCCGTCAGTTTTTTAATATTTACGACAATCTGATCCTCGATCTGCTATTACGCCTCACAACTATGTTTGTTCACTGCTTGGCCCTCAACGTAATTATATCAAATTTTTGCAGAATTCCACATATTAGTATGACTATATATTTGCATAATTTGGTGTCTTTTACCGTGGACATGTTGTCAAGTTGCACAGTTGCAATCCTGTCCACACAGTCCACTGGCGCCAACCGGAGATGAGCAAACAAGCAGCTACAAGCCGCGCGCGATGTTCCTCTTCTGAATTGCGATCAAACAGATCGGCGAATCAAACGGCGGCCTCCTTCTTGTGGGTTCCTCCGCGTCGCCGTCGTCCTCTCCCGCGCCGTTATCCTCTCCGCCAGCGCCGATCGATTAACGCGCGTTCTTGGCCTCCTTTCGCGCGCATGAATCACGAGAGTCCAATTATGACCACCAACACTCTTTGGGAATCCTGGAAAATACTATTGAAACAAGTTAACGTTCAGAAATGCGATCCAATCTGAAATGAGATCAAGAAAGGATTTTAATAGAATTTAAAGCAGAAGTTCGATGTCAAAACTATACGCATAAGAATTAAAGTTTATAGTCTTAAAGGCCAATGCAGCGAGCATTAGATACTACACAAAGATAGGCCCTTGCCTGTGGCCTGTAGATATTTACTTACCTATTGAAAGAGGAAAGCGGAGTGAAATGTGATATATTTTCGTGCACTTACATTTTCCAGAAGATTTCTTTTTATATGTATTTATTTCTGCCGAACAACGGAAGCCTCGCTAGAATGTTTACGTTCACGCATAACGCGTAAAATCCTTCCCGAAATCGATACGTTAATTGTGTTTGCTGACTTGTGTTGCACAGCAAAATGCTGCTTCAAAAAGTGTTGCATTCCGATAAATGGAGGAAAAGACGTGATTTATGTCAAGAGAGACCTCGATATTTAATGTTTTAGTTGTTCTTAAATGAACTTTTGTAGAAATTTGAGTCGCTTGAGAATTTGAGACTTTTTTCCACATATATTTAAGTCGCAGCCTTTCCCGCCCAACAAGGCATCGAGCCTCAGGACCGTATATTGGATTCCAATGACATTGGCGTCTTCTTCAGATGTGTCGGGCGAGATGAAGCCCCTTTGTCACCTCTACCACTTCCCGAACCCAGAGTGAACCAACTGACCCGCCGCCATGGTGCTCACGACGGTGCTGTCCATGCTCCGCTATGTCGGCGAGTCCGAGGACAAGGACTTCGTCGACCGCCTGCACAGCTACTTCACCGCAAACATCCTCATCGGTCTGGCCGTGCTCGTCAGCTTTAAGGTAGTTGCAAGGAAGTGGGGGACGTCTCAAGAAGGTCGTTTTAGCAATTCGGAGGGAAACCGATTGAGTGCCTCGTGCCGGACCTCTTCACCAGTTCCTGGGAGCAGGTGCGTCCTTATTCTACTCTTTTCCTATTGTTTGGAATTGTTATATAGGGTTAGAACATGCTGGAGAAGGGAACCTTAGCCACCGAAGCTATGAACCTGTAAACATAAGTAACAAAACATCTCTTTAGATCACGTTCACCTACTCTATCGTTACTATAAGGCCACCATATAGAGTCCAGCTTCTGTAAGCCTTGGCTCCTAGAAGTCCATTCTGTGCCCCTCCTAAAATCTCCGGAACTGTGCTCTCAAAGGGGTTTATGGTGGTCATTGCACATTTTTACAATGTTTGCTCTTCTCCGGCACCTTGTCGTCTTAAGACGACTTCTGACGGAGAAGCTCTGAGATCTCGTAGACTCCTTTCAAACACGGTTGCAACATTCTATGCTCCTGATTTAACAGCAAGCAAGCGAGATTAGTTGGGAAAGCGCATATGAAACAGCGTCCTACTACCGGATGATACTAAGAGCATACTCGGTGAACAAAAGGTACTGTAAGTGCGCAGCATGACCTCATCACCTGATCTCATTCCATCAATGATGCCTTACCGGTTGCCAAAGGTTAACCCAACAGTCCTAGGGGTGCAATCCGGTGGATGAAGACGGTCATACAGATCGCGTGGGCCCCGTTTGCTTTTCGACCCATCGCTTTCTGTAATGGGATCGTCGCCGATAACTCAATGTTTGCGCGCGAATTTCGTTTTTCCTGAAGTCCTGTGTGTGCTGAGCCCAAAAGGAGGCGATGAACGTGCTGCACGCCGTCGTCAACTACGGTCCTTTCGCCTTCGGCGACCCTCTGGCCCTGTCCGACTGCGTTTACTTCTTGAACACCTACGTGACGAGCAACTCACTCGTCGTACTCGCCTTCATCACCTCCTACAAGCAGTTCACACACCCTATTGAGTGCCTCGTCCCGAACAGTATTCCCTTCGATGGGAGCCAGAAAGTGGGTTAGAAGAGTCCGTCAGGATGAGGGCTAAACGGTCCAGGTTCAGGGTTACATTGGGAATTTCCTTACTATTACCTAGGCAAGAAGTAGCAATAGATAACCTTTTCTAATAAGGTTTTCTGGTCCCATGGCTAGGTAGGAGGTTGTATCTTCCACGATTCACCTCTAGAATCACCCTCATCTATGTATTACCCTTCCAGTATGCAGAGAACTACTGCTGGGCTCAGGATACCTACTACGTCCCAATGGCGCATACCGTAGCCGACCTGGACTCCTCAGAGCGCCGTCGCAAGAAGATCTCCTACTACCAGTGGGTGCCTTTCTTCCTGCTCCTGGAAGCCGCCTGCTTCCGGCTTCCTTGCATCCTATGGAAGTACCTCTCTGGACATTCAGGTACCTAATCCACCTCAGGCTACTGTAATCCTCCTCGATTTCAGGGATCAAGATAAACGAGATTCTGAAGCTCGCCTCAGATCCAAACAACATCAAGAAGGACATTAAACAGTCAAACATCCATGCACTCACCGTGCACCTCAAGGTAGTGCTCGCCTATTGTAACCAGTTTATTCTAAGCAGTTGCGGTAGTTAAAAAAGCCAAGCACATCCAAGATAGGGATGCAGCAAAAAAATAAAATACTCAGGGCGGCTTCGAACCCACGACCCCTCACCTCTGAATCTGTGTATCAGGGGTCGCGGGTTCGAATCCGCCCAGGACACAATATTTTTTTCTACTGTATCAAATTGGTGAGAAATATTTTCTTGAATGTTTCCCTGATCCTGGATAGAATATACACGTTTGAATACAAAAATTTCCAATTCCCAGGGCGCTCTCCGCTTCCACAGGCGGATCCACAAGAAGCAGATTAAACCTCACCAGATCCTCCGCTTCTTCAACCTACCCTACTCAGCCTTCTTCGTCACCGCCACCTACCTCCTCATCAAAACCGTCTATCTGCTCAACGTCGCTCTGCAACTCTTCGTGCTCAACAAGTAGGTCCTGAGAAGAAATCCTACCGTAATCTCAATGTCCAGGTTCCTCGAAACGGACAAGTACTCGTGGTACGGCTTCGGCGCTCTGCTGGACCTTCTCCAGGGAAAGACGTGGGAGACTTCGGGTATCTTCCCACGTGTTACGCTCTGCGACTTCGATGTGGGTCCCGCAGGGAATGAGTCGTGGCGAGACCCATGTTTCAGGTACGTGTGATGGGGAACGTGCAGGAGCACACGATCCAGTGCGTGCTCACCATCAACATCTTCAACGAGAAGATCTTCGTCTTCCTCTGGTTCTGGTAAGTGCCTCTGCTGGTTACGGTAACTGGATCCGCGTCATTCAGGTACATGAGCCTGTTCGTGGTGACCTTCTTCAGCCTGCTCTACTGGCTCTTCGTCACCGTGCTGCCCTTCCCCAACAGACGCTTCATCAATCGGCATCTGGAGATGAGTGAGATGCCGTTCGACCCCTCGAATCCCGAGAACGCCGAGCAAGTGGACCGCTTCATCGGGACCTTCTTGAAGAGCGACGGCGTCTTCGTCATCCGCATGCTCACCATGCACACCGGCGTCATCTTCGGCACCGACCTCGTCCTCTCCCTCTTCCGCTCCGTCTTCCACACCGACGCCGACGACTTCCGACTCAAGAGGAGCGCCTCCGTCACCGAACTGCCCATCCAGATCATCCGTAGGTTACTTCTACGGTATGGGGTGGATTCGTGGTGGGACCATACATGGACCACAATCGTGGTTGGACATATGGACAATCGTAGCGGGACCATGTAAAGATTATCAATCGTGGCGGGACCATCTAAAGGTTATCAATCGCGGCGGGACCATGCATAGGTCAGCAATCGCGGTGGGACCATCCATAGACCAGCAATCGTAGTGGGACATATGGACAATCGTGGCGGGACCATGTAAAGATTATCAATCGCGGCGGGACCATCCATAGACCAGCAATCGTAGTGGGACATATGGATAATCGTGGCAGGAGCACTTATAGGTCAGCAATCGTGGCGGGACCATGTTTAGGTCAGCAATCGTGGTGGGACCATGTGTAGATCAACAATCGTGGCGGGACCATCTATTCATGTCCCTTATCGTTTTCGTTTAGGAGAATCGGAGAAGAACCAGTTCGCACAGGCGACAGTTGAGAACGCAGTGAACGCGACAGCGCTCAGGCTCCGTCGCGGCGAGATCAAGCCGGACGCCATCTCCAAAGCGGAAACGGAGAGGTTAGTACCGCCGCCGCCCCCCGCGAAGCCTCACCTCAAGGGGACCTTATCCTCCTTCGGTCCGCCTGTTAAGACGAACACACTGAACGAGTACAGTGCAATAGGGCCGAAGAAGGTGGAGGCGCCTACCGTACCCCGAGCACCATACTGAGAGACGAGAGATATTTATTGTTAATAAGTGAAATTAAATGGAAACGTCATAAGAACATGAGTCTTCCGTGCGTGTCGTTGAGGATCTGGTGGCAGTAGAGGATGATGAGAAATGCGCAACATAGGAGCAAGATGGTCACAGCCGAGATCGTGCAGCCTGAAGGGTACTGTAGTGGGGGTGGGTGGCCGACGTGCCTCAGAGCGGCCTGTAATATGGGAACGGTTTTTAGGTGAGAACGATACCCACTTATGAAGCCAAAAAAGTGTCTTATGAGGAAGCACTTACAGTCAAGCTCTTCAAGGGGCACATCGGCCTCCTCCTGGGGGTACTGGCTTTCGGCGTCGATGTCGCTGTCCATTGAAGCACCCTGGAAGCACCGCAGAGCGGATCCTCGGCCGCACCTGCAGGGAAACCCCCGGGATTCACCTGAAAGACGCGGTCATCGAGGAGAAGAAACGATCGATGGAGATTCCCAGGATGTTTTCGATCTTCCGATTCATGCCCGAGACGCGTTTGTTTTCGCGCCGACTGTCACGTCATCGGAAGGCGCGAGCGAGGTAGAATACAGGAAGAGCCAACGCGAGTCATACAGGGAAGAAGATTTGTGAGTGTCACGGGCGCCACTTCGCTCCGCCCTGTGAATCAGGGGCAGCCAGACGCTTCATCTATATGGTCAACTGCTGAGGGGCAATACAGAAGGGAACAATTTGGGTTATGTCGTCTGCCTACAGTATATTAAGCTGAAAAAAAAAGATGTTTGGCGCTTCTTCTATACAATAGGAAAGAATGCTTACAAAAGGCGTTGTCTTCGCGCGGAATTTTGCAATTCTTACGTTGCACCATTACGTCACTTGCGCCGTCATAAAAGGCGACGCCGGGAAAGGCGCGCTGTACCAGCTGGTACTGCGCAACGGAAGTGGACGGTGCTTTGCCTCTGTAGAAAAGATCTTCAGGGAAAGGAGAAGAAGATGTAAACATTTCGAAACTCGCGCGGCTCTGCTCTTCTGAGTGCCCGTTTATGAAAAAAAGAAGGCGTGACCGTTCACCTAAAAAGTAAGGAACAATGGGGGAATAATGCAAGAGTTTAGTAGCATGGTGACTGCGTAAAGGCAGTAGGGACACTTGAAATTCACGCTTCGCTTAACTTTCTCTCCAGTTTTTGCAGCTCAGGGAACCAAGTAGCTGATTTTTTCGGTTTGCTGGAAAAGCTCGTTTAAAAGTCTCCATCCCCATCAAGAATTCTACGGCTACCGAGACAGAACTGGACATAAAATAAAAGGCCTACATAACAGAGCACTCAAAATTATCGCGGTGGTCCCTATTTCCAAATAGCCTAGCTAGGCCTTATTCAGAGGATTCTCCGGAAAGGCCCTTAAGCTTCAAATCAAATCTTCAGATCCAGCTAGAATATCGGCCATGGACGAAACTTTGCTGCAGAGGATAACGCAACGCGAGCGGTCCCAAAGCTTGCATGCAGCAGTTTAATATTCCGGCGCTGTAACATCGTGCGAACTGTTTTTTATGTTTGTGATTTCGCGTCTTCGCGCGCGAATTCTTCTGATTCTTCTACTTGTTCGATTCTTTGAAATGACAGCGATTCTCAAAGGCCTGGGCTTCTTTTTAATCCATAATCCCGGTGATTAAATGAAAACATACAATAACTCTAACAAAAGGACGATAGAACAAAAGCAAAGAAGTTTCCTCGTTGTGGGACAATCCTATAGGGTATCTTTTATGTCCTTGCAAAGACGCTTCCCGGCGAGGCTCTGCAGACAAAGGACATCTTGTGATTCACCAATCAGCAAAGCGCTTCTTTTGTTTCGGATTCGAAGGTGTGGCATTTCCGTGGCAGGACGCCGTCGCTCGTCGAATTCGCGGAGAGATTCCTTTTGGTCACGTAAAGGGTCTTCTTGCCCGGAAGTGGTCTTCTTCGCTAATTTGGTTCGATAGATCGGACTCAAAAGAACAAAAGCACCTAACGATAGACGAAAATTCTGAGAAAACCATTTGGATGATAGCCTAATTAGGCCGTTTACACTAATTTTCAACCTTACAAGTCCTTCAAAAATTTGTCATGGTCCATTGCTTGCCAGATTTTTGCATAAAAGCATTCATGCAACGCCTGCTGACGTGTAGACCAAAATACAATCCCAGAGGAATATTTTGTAAATTTAATGAATCAAGCTGCCTCCCCTCATTTTCACATCGTCATCCTGTCATAGTCATTTATGGAATATGACTCAACACACCACAGATCGACGGAAGCGAGTGGAAACGTCATTTTAGTTATAAAAAATTAAAATAATTGTTTAGCCGTCCGATCCAACAATACGAAGGTTTGCAAAGGTTCGTTTGGTACAATGACGATCTCCCACATGTTCCGGATCAGTATTTATACAAGAAGCCCGGCTGAGATCAGAGCCGCGAACACTTTCAGCTTTAGTCATATATGCTCCACCTTAAACGTTGGGGCTAATTTATATTTTGGATTGCTCGTTTTTTTCGGTATTTCGCAGTCAAATATAACCGAGCGTCCTGAACCATTAAGTATATCATCTTTCCCCTGAATAGTGCAGTCAAATAATCATCCATGTCTTTAGCGATCTTAGGCTTAGATTTCGACGTGACATGACTGCATCCCGAGCCCACCACTATTCCAAGGATCTTAAAAAGTTTCTTTTGCATAATGTTTGAAATATTAAACGATCGAAGCGAGTTAATTCGCTATAAACCGCTAGATTTTAAATTTCCATCAAATACACACCTGGATAATAAAAACGCACATTGGGATCTATGGCCGTCCGCACCACCGTAGCTTAACGAGCACTTCCTCGCAAATCGCACTTTTTGCTTTCCAGTGTAATCGCCGAAATGATTTATGCTCCGAGCTTCTCATTAAATTTGCATACACAGCGCGCATGAAAGTACGTTCATCCTCCAAGTGAACGAGGTCTTACAAGTTTTGCTCGACTGGAAGAGTCCATCGTCGCGGGACCACCCCTTAGAAGCCGACCAGGTCCCTCTAGAAAGGAGGTTGGAGAGGCCCGGACTGATCGGCTTAGAATTATGCTTCTTGACTAATCCACTTAGCTTCTTCCCGCAAACACGCTCCGATTATTCCGATTTATGCATCTCGGGCGGGCCGAGGGCGGAGTCCCAGGTGAGGCGCTTGTTTTCTCCGCCACTCGGTGACATTGGATCTCCTTGTATTCCGTGGCCTCTTCCGGTCGCTTCGCAAACACTGGAAGGCGCGTGATTGAGCTTCTTGAGAGTGTGTTCCAATTATTAATTTTTGTCTGAAATTTCTGTAGATTTTGATGCACTGCAGGAAAACTATTTTTTGGAAGGATTACTGTAAGCCATATTAAGAAGTAATGATCAGAAGAGAACTGAGATCACGTAAATTGTCCATTGCGTGTAAAGAAATACGCCTTAGGTGTTACACGTAACTCTGAATTTTAAAATAGAAGACAGTGAACCTACAAAAACTATCGCTTACTGAGTTCTTAGTGGTCCTCTTCCTTGGCACGTTACAACCTCGGAATACGCTATGACAAGATTAACGAACACCCTCAAACAGATTACAGCTCCGCGTCGACGACGATTCTTCGGTGTTCAAATTTATTACAGCAATTAATTATTTTTCGGAATTCTAATACAAATCGTTTAACAAATTTGTTTCTTTAGTGCGTTTCATTTCCGCGATCAGTAGCATCACGCTAACCAGGTGAGCGATCACTCTGATCAGTGGCGGAGCATAACCAAGCGAGACAGAGCGAGTCTACTAGACAAACGGATCACATTGTAGACACACTCTGCAGACACACTTTGTAGTCTGATTCATTTTGGATCACTCTTTGGTCGACGAGGATTCGGTTGGCTGGATCGAAAAACTTGCAGATTAAAACTTAAAACATTTTTAAGGTTTAAAGTGCTTAAAACATTTCCAAAAAGGCTTCCCCTTGAATTGCAAAAAATCACACATTTACCCGAGTATTTTTACCATCGCACTTTAAAAAAAAGCGGAAATTGTTTTACATTGTATCCTGTTAACTTAAATGATCGAAAACCGCCATGTGTGGGGCGCCCTCCGTCGCTCCTCCCCGGGGCGGCGGTGCCCCCAATTAACCCCGCTTACCGTCCGCTTTTTGCGTTTTCGCGTCGGAACGCGGTCCCGTGATGCCGGCTGCTCGTCGATGATGAACAGACGTCGGCGGTCTTTTGTAAAATTGGAAAAAAGCGAGTGATGAATCGACGAGTGTGTAGAAGAGGAGGGAAGGCGGGAGCGCGAGTGGTCCCGCCGCGCTGAAGGACGGAGTTGCAGAGCCAGAGGACGTCGACGAACTCCGCAGCACACGAGTCTTCTGGACGCGCGAACAAGATGGTCGAGCCAAAGGTGAGTCTTTCCAGGAGCGTGAGATGACCAATTCGATCTGCTCTGCCCTATTCCTTCTTTTCCATTTTCTTCCAAAGGGTCCTATAAAAGGGTCCTAGAAATATAATAAACAGTTTGGAATTTCCTTTGGTATCAGTTCTCCTGGTGCCATTGGCCGCCTCTTGCCAGGATTCCATAATTCCGAACAACTTTTCTATTTATGAATAGTGCCACTGCATTTCCTTCTTATATTGCCATTATCCCTCTCTACAATTCCGCTTCTGTTACAAATGGTTCTTCTTTTCGGGACGCCCATGACATGAACAATTTTCGGATTCCAGAAATATGTCTTCTCCACCTATTGAAAACCGCAACACTTAGAGGCTGGCCGCGCATCAAAAGGCTTTGAAATCTTCAAAGAAATTTTATTTTCGATTCCGGATCTTTTATTGTATTCGTTTTTAAAATACGCATTTCCGAGAAAGACCTCGGCGAACCCTTTCTCTAAGTGTGCAAAACCCGTTTCGGCGATTCCTTTTGAACTTTCAAAGAAACTGAAAAGGAAATCGTGCGTCTGCTTCCTTTCAATTGACGCGATAGGGGTCGACCGCCTTAGCTGGAGTGAGAATTGAAGGTCGTCATTTATCAAGCAGAATTAACGAACTCTCTGGTAGAACGATAAATCAATGTGAGCTGTTCTTTGACACTTTTGGACGGATTCTATTGTTTGGTTTAAATTTATTCTATTTCTATTTCTATTTATTTCACTAATTCAATCAGTACAGATGTAGTGGTTGGTTTAAATTATCTCCCAAAAATCCGGTTGGCCTGGGTGATCTATGGAAACCTGTGCACAAATAGTGCTTCGCGCAAGATAAAAAGCCATGTAAAATCGATTCCAAAACCCTAGACGTCAGCATGGTTGGAATAAATGTGCAGTCATAACAAAAAACCGTGAAATTGCAAATTTAAGATACTTCAAAGTACACGTTTTTAGGGGAAACAAGGTTTTCAAGACTCTCTCTGTGCGCTGCTTGAAGCAAACGTCTTAAACGATATTAAGGGGTTATTAGCCTCCGGACCCTTAGCACACGGTTCCGGAAACGCCCGTAAATTGATGCTCGTATCTATGCTTTTGACAGGATTCCACTTATAAAGCATGTTCTTTACAATCTTCTTTGTGGGTCGCCTTATAGCCTATCGCCTTATAGCCTATTAGTCGCCTATCTCAATATCGACCTTTTAAGAAGCTGAACAGGAAGTAGCACATAAAATCTTGAAAGAATTATTCTCTCTTCTTAGGGCGTCCAAAAAGTATAAAAACGTTTGGATAAATTGCTGAGTCCCGTCCTTGTCAGTACCTTCTTCTTGCTAGGTTGTAAAGCACTCCCGACCATCTGGAAGTGGATTGGGTCATAACTCGGAACCCCAATCCCAAAGTGCACTCTAGGACCACTTCCTTTTTGTGGCCACCTGCAGGTGCTTGCAGGGCGGCCAGTGTAACCCTGATTGATGACCTGTCCGCGGACCCGTTCCATCGGAGAAAGTCCTCCGATCGTCCTTTGCGCCCGATTTCTCCGACCCGAAGCAGACACCAAAATACGGCCGCCAAGAGGCGCTCGAGCGCAAAAACAAACAATTTGGAAACCCTTGAGCTCGGGACGCACGAAGCAGGCGCCTTCGCCTCGAGAGTCCCGAGGGGAACCGACGTCGGAAACGTGGAATTCCAGGCGATGTGTACACTTGCTGCTCGATCAATTGGGGGATCAAAAATTGACTGTGATAGGCGCCTCGCCAGGAGATTGAGCACTTGATCATCAAGAGGCCGAACCCTATGAGTGATTTGTGTCAGCGCCTTAGTATAAGCGAGCGTCAGAAACGTGACCAGACATAAACCACAAAACAGTGTGAAGGCTTTGCTCTAGGATTTCGCCCTTTTAGTGCCTCCAAGTAGGACAAGAGGATTTGTTTTCTGCTTGAAATTGTGTGGTCTTAAGCGTCACTTTTCCAGCCATACAGTGGGGGACGGATTATAAGACCCCATAGAGCCCACCTTTAAGTTAATCTTTGTAGGTTCTACAATCAGAGTACAATAAATCTGCCAGTATGCCAATATGCCCTTAGCTTTGTGGTCGTGAGGGTTCCTCTCTTGGACTATCGGGAAAACCCAAAAGCAAGGGCACAACTTTTAAAAGAAAATGTGCCCTTTAAGAGCAGGGGTGAGTAATTCGACAAAGGACATTTCTCGTCATGTTTACTTTTGCCAACGTAGTTTTAATAAGAAACTGGGTGGACTTCTCTGAGCAATTAACTGAAACTCTTTTCATCACGCGAAGTTTTGTGTACTTTCCTCCTCTTCCTCGGGGCGTCACGCAAACGCAACGCGACACGCAAAACACTTTTGTTTTGCACCTATCGGATTCATAAAAACAAGGAACCGTCTGTTCTATCGTAAGATGAAACCCATTAAGAGAAGGAGCCGCCCCTTTAGGAGACATCAACAGAATCTTCTTTTACGCAAAACTCAGATATTAGCTTTTTCTCTGAGAGCCGTGTGTCAAGAGACCTTCTAGGTTAAGGAAGGCATTGGGTCCTTCTGGCTTTGAGATTCTAAGATTCCCGTTTCCTACCTATCTGGAGCTGGCAATCCACCACAGCTTTTCAGCCCTAATCACCCTTGCAATTCAGATCCTTTGACACATAGTGACGCATCATTTTCGGAGTCTCGCCAGCCGATGGAACCAACATTTTTTGGCCGAAAGCTAACGTGGCGTTCCACCCGCATTGTGTGCAAACAAGACCCGGAAGTCGTTCTGTCGGCCATTTTCCGTCATTATGTCCCGCGCCATTGTGTGTCTCCTCAGATTTGCGCCTTTTGACCCGCGACAACATAAAATACATATGTCGAATGCCAGAGGGGCGACGGTCCACAGTCACCGAGAGGCTTACAGTGGCATGGAACACGATACGACATAAAGTTGGGGGGGGGCCCTTAAAGTCAGTTAGCCTGAAACTCACCATCAGTTCACCATCAAATCCGCTTTTTGGACAATCTTCACTATCCAGCTCTAGGGAAGCAGAGCTTTGCATTTATACGCTTTTTGACAATCCATTTCAAGTGGTGTTATAGAAGGCAGACGAGAAAAGAGAGAAATCCTCTGGCAGTATTTCTCTGTTAGGCTGTGCTCGCTCTTTCTCTGCAAGACTCATTTGTGATCACTCGAAGCATTGTCACATTTTAGAGCGAGATTTCGGTGACTCACTGGAATCACTGCTTCTGACACATCGCCTTCTCACGTTGCTTAGAACAGTCAGTGTTTCGTTCTTGTTTCACTTGGCGTGGTGGTAGTATTGTATGTACGGTGTTATTTGTGAGAAATTCTGATATCGGCTGATTCATGCGTTACTCGTTCCGATTCCTTAGGTCTAGCCTATTTCCGCAAACCCAAGAAGTCATGTTTTATGATTTTCAAAACACTGTGCTATAAAAAAGCAAGTAATGGAAATGGCGTTAAAAAGCATAAAACACTTTGGTGTCAACTTTGGGACAAATTTAACCATCATGGTCACCTTTTGCACGGCCTTCTGGTGGATTACAGAATCCGGCTGAGGTAGAATGTAGAATCCGGCTTCATTGAATCTGGAGCATTCACCGACATCACATTAATTCTTAAACTAACTGCGGCTCCAAAAAAACTGTTGGCTTTTGTCAGCCCTTGCAAAAACCACTCCTTGGACGCTATTCCCCCGCCGCTTAACGCATCTTCGTTCCATTATCGTTCCATCAGAAGCACTCTGAAAGCCGACGGCTCCGTCACCACTCCTAATGGCATCCTTTTCAAAACGGACCCCTCCCGCCGTCTTTTGTCCTTTTCCGCGGGAGAGAAACCTCGGAGCTTCAGTCTCCCTTCGGGAACAGGGTTATGCGCTTTGATCGAACGGTCGACTTTTCCTGCGTCCCGTGTTCACCCTGATCGCCTCGTTCTTTAGAAGTACACGATGGTCGCCGTCTGCGACCCTAACGTCGTCTCTCCCAACGGGCACAAGACCTACAAGGTCTACCCTCAGCGATGGTTCGTCCTCGTCACCGTCTGTCTCCTGGCTTTGTCCAACGCCACGGTAAGTAGAAGGAATACAAGCACTACCTGTGGGAGATAAGGATGTCGTGTTGAGACCACACACGTTGATTCTTAGGACCTTTCCCAGGAGACCTTAGGCCCATGTAGAAGACTAGAAATACTGTTTTTCAATTTTTTTTTCGTTTTTTTTCTTCAATTTTCAAAAAAAAAGAAAAGAAATCCCTTTCCTAGATCTGGATCTCCTACACGCCCATCTCCGCGGCCACGGACGCCTTCTACTGCAACCAAACGTCCAACTCGACGAACCCCGAGTCCAGCAACGGCTGCAAGGTGAACTACTGGATGTCGCAGATCTTCCAGATCGTCGGGGTCCTGACTGGAATCCTTGGAATGTTCGTGACGGACAAGTACGGCATTAAGCTCTCGGTATGTTACCGTATCCCACCCCGAACTGATCTTTAACCACCGGCGTTTCAGTGCCTCTTCGGCGCATCGCTCAACTTCATAGGCGCCGCCATCCGACTTGCCTCCACGCTGACGCCCTTCGAGCACAGAATCCCCGTCCTCTACGTGGGTCAGACCAGTGCCGCGCTCGCCCAGAGCTTCTTCTTGTGTCTCTCGCCCAAGGTGGCCGAGTACTGGTTCCCCGAGCACCAGCGCGCCCTCGCCAACGCCCTCAGCTTTGTCGGTTCGTCACCAGGATACAGTAGTCCTTCTAGAGTGTTCTTGCAGCTAACCCCCTCGGCGTCGCTGTGGGAACCCTCGTCCCGACTCTCATCGTGAGCTCCGACGGCAGCGCCTCCCTCCTCCTGCTGGTGAGTACTGTAGCCATTACATTCAATCTTCCTCTTTTCAGAACAGTCTCCTTCTTGGTCTCGCCACGATTGTGTTTGGCATGACCGTCGGAATGCGCAGAGGCAGTCCTCCGACGCCCCCTTCGGCCTCGATGGACATGAGCAACTCACCTCCCTTCCTCCAGGGCCTGATTCTTCTCTTCCAGTAAGTGGGAATGGGGCTACCGTAGTCGGGCACAAGATGGAACCTCGAAGAAAAGCAACTATGTGATCGTATAAGACTATTCTAATCCAGCTCTTCTTCAGGAACAAGTCCTTCTACATCCAGATGTTCACGTTTGGCTTCGCCTTCGCCCTCCAGTGGTCCATTTTCGTCATCGGCGACGAGCTGTTCAATGAGCTCAATTACGGGGTTTGTCTTCCTCATTGTAACATTCATAACACGTACTGAGTTGCTCCTCTAATGCAGATACCGTATATATACTGATAGGTACAAATAGAAGCGAGAATGGGGGTTTGTATTTCCGATTTTAACACTCAAAAACATGCTAGCATTTAACACTCACTTTCTTTATTGTACTGGGTCGCTCTTTTAAGGAATACCGATTAAATATTGATAGGAACTAGAATGGGGACTGGCGTCATTAACCGCATCTTTAGGGAATCAGCGGCTACATCATGGCCGTCTCCGCCTTGACTGGGTGTCTCTCCTCCATCGCGGCTGGGTACATCGTCGACCGCACCAAGAAGTTCAAGGAGGTCGTCAAGTTCTGCTACATTGGAGGCGCCGTCTTCGCCGTTGGCATCAACATCGTGAGTTTTCTAAATTGTTTTGGGACCAATCAGGGCGACTCAAAAATTTCAAATTTCTCAATAAATTTGGTTCCTTCAGTTCCTCCGCCACAAAGGCGCCTCTGCCTTCGATACCGTCATCTTCTTCGTGCTTCTCTCCGCCATCGGCTCCTTCTGGATCCCTCCCTTCCCCATCGGCCTCGAGATTGGCGTTGAAACGACCTTCCCCGTCGCTGAAGCGACCTCCTCCGGAGTCCTCGTCACCGCAGGGTAACTACCGTAACCCACTGTCGCTATAGCGTCTTGCAGACAACTTCTGATGTTCTTCCTCACATTCCTGATGAACCACGCTCGGGAGCAGAGCTGGTTCTACGGCCAGTACGGACCCCATTCCCTGTTCACAAAGAATTTCCAACGTAGGCACACTCCGTATTCCCTACCTAAACCCGGTCCGTTTCAGTGGCCATCGATCTCTGGTGTTTCGTCGCAATCTTCGCCACGATCTTCACGTGCCTCCTGCTTCGACCGAAGTAAGTCCCAGCCTCAACTCGGCAGATGCAAACCTCCACGTTTTAGGTACCGACGAATGGAGTTCGAAGAGAGTACGGTACTCGTGAAGAACGGAAACGACTCGATAGAGTCGCGCTGAGATGTGTTTGTTTGTACAAATGCGCACGACGCGATAATAATATTTTCTTGATCGTCCAAAGCTGTATGCGTAGAAGAACTGACGGTAGCCGTGTAACATGTAAACGAAAGAGCAGAGAATCAGAACCAACACAGAAAGCATATTGTTCTTTAGAAAGCAACCAACACATATTTATTTATTTACACACTATAGGTTGCAGATACATTTCAATCAAAATAGGGGCGATTAAAGATGTACATCCCCAGATTAACCCATCCCAGGACACGACAGGACATAAGTGGACACGGTACATGGAGAGGGAGGAGGAGGAGAGAGGAGGGTCGGCGGTTGCTAGAAATGGCCTTCAGCCTGAATTTGAATTCCTAGACATTCCTAGACAACAAACATTCCAAGATTATGTACGTGTTATTATGCACGGAAGAGGAGCCACTGGAATGGATTACATTTTTGAAATAATGTCTCAAAAGAGTCTTCTTCTTTTCAGGAAGAACGCGAAATTACGAAAACTAGTCCCTGCGTCTTTCCTATCCGTTAAAGCAGTCTTGACGACAAGTAGTATAGCTAATTTTTAAATGTCCTTTGGACATGTCGGCGTCGTCAAGAAGATGGTCTCTCGCCGTGCTGCTCTTTCGATGATTTATGGATAACTATTTTGGGCTTGAGATTATGTGACATGTCGCAGACGCAATTTTGTCTGCTTTTATGGATATGAATTTTGCAGTTCTACGGTTATTTGAGTTTTAGAGCGGGATTGTTGTCAGTTGTAATTTGAGAAATTTTGCCAGATTCTTATATATGTATACATTTTTTCGTACAAAAGTTGGCTTGGAAGAGGTTGCGTCGAGTCTTCAGAGTTTACGTCAAGTCTTCACTTGTTTTACCTCAACTTTTATAGAATTTTCCTGCCCTAGTAATCAAACTAGAAAAATCCCTCCTCTTCCCCATACTAGGAAGATTGCCCAGCAAGGAAGATGAAAAACAGGTCTAATTTCGTGAATTTCGTTTACATTACACAAGAGGAAACACCGATGTGTTCTTGCTAAGTTTGAGATGTGCCATATGTTTCTCCTTGTTGAAGTTGTTAACTTGACGGAACCATATTTCATATCTTTCAGAGAAAATCTGTTTATTCAGAATGTTAGATAAGATAAAACACAATGAATTAAAATATTAATTAAGCCGGTTAAACATATAAGCGTTGGTGCCATGAAAGTCTTTACTGTTGTTCGTCGACGCCAAGATGTGCGTCTGCCATGCAGATTATGTAGCTTGGCACCCAGTAGTTGCTGTTGTCTATATCCCACCAGACACTTGTTGCCTTGTGTGTTTCAACGAATATCTGAAATAATGCGGCGTTAGTGAGCTTCTGAGACATGATTGTTTTCTTACTTCATCTGGATACACATTATTGGGTTCACCTAAATTCCAGTTCGTGTAGCTTGGCTTCGAATCGTCCGAAATCCACCGATAATTGTTTTTTCCCCACGGTTGTCCTTCTGGGATGTGAAGTCCGATCAGTGCTACATTCCACGTATCTATGTGGTTCAGATCGTCATTCTGTTGCTTGTTCTCAATCTTCACAGGAAGCGATTTGAGATCAGTGCACAGTTTCTTCATTTGACTCGGGTTCTTTGGTTTTCGTCCGGCCTGTATTGATAGTGATTATTCTTTAACTGTTCTTAGAAATGTGAAGCTTACGATATCAAAAGCTCCGACGCACTTTCCAAAGCTTTTAAAATAGTGAAATCCGGAAGGGCAACAGAACGGCGTGCCTTGCATGCCGTGATAGGAATCGGGACAACAGACCGCCTGCTGTCCGTATGGCGCTCGATAGAACGTCCCGATAGGACAGCACACAGCTCCTCCACCTTTGTTGCCGTTCTCCTTTCCCTTCGGACAGCAGAAACTGTTGTGTCCAGTCATTTCTAAGGTGAAAATGTTTAAGGTGACCCATGCTTACTTACCTTCGCAGCAAGGCTTATTCTCTGGGCAACAGTACTCCTGTCCATCTTGGTCGTTCCATATGTGTTCGCAGCACTCTTCTCGTCCATCTTTGTGAGTAATAAACTTGCAGCAATCTTCATTTCCTTGGAGAACTTTCTGTCCCTGGGCACACTTCTTTTCCTGGTTGACTTCCTTGACCGGATTGCATCGATTTGCCTAAAGCGACAGCTCGAATTATTTGCTCATTGACAACTACATACAAGCTCTGCAAGTGTGTCGCAGATGGCTTTATCGTAGTTGCAACTTTTCGCCTCTTGGGCAACGTCACACGCTGAAAATATTCATTGCTATTCATTTCCGATTTTTCGACGATTATTTTCCAGAATTTACGATTTTTCTATTTAAGATTGTTCTTTGAGTCGTCAAGGTTATAAATAAGAAAAAAAACGAAAAAGAAAGCGTTCTTAATAAGGTAGACCCGCTTTTTTCGAAATTTTCGGGTCAACCCCCATGACAGCATTGCTTCTGAAGAACAAATATTTCTACTGATTGTTGTATGTCTGCAAGTGGATTAGAACAAAAAATTTCGTCTTTACAACGTCTTGTGGCCTTAAAAAGTTATACCTGACTGAGCACCATCAGGGCATCTATCAATTTCGGTTAAATCCGCATCGATGAGATAGTATTGAATATCGGGGTTCTTCTTCGGTTCAACTGAAACTTTGTCCACAATGCCGCAGTAGGTGCCACTGGTGTTAGAAAAGTGGTAGAAGGCCGCAGACTTTTTGCTGAAGGCGATAAACGCACAGTCGGTGATATCCTCGTTTCCATGAATATAACTATCTGCTCCCATTGCTTCCTTCACGAGGACGAAACGGAAATCGTCTGTCGCAAGAACCTAATCTCTAGTTAGATATCAGCTATTCAAGCTGATTCACTTACGGCCCGCATCCAAAGAACGCCGAGAAGGAGCCGAGTCAGGCTTGGAAGATCCATTGAGGAGTGCTAGAAGAAGATGTCAGTGTCGCAAGTGAGCCTCAACTCTGAGTGTCCCTCCGTGGTCTATGTCACCCTTGCCAACGAAAGAAACTCCCCCTCAAATTAATGGGTTTCTGAGAATCAAAAAGAGGGGCACCGCCTTCAACGTCTGTTGTTTAGGACAACGCGACGACAGGACATTAGGCCATCAACAAAACTGAAGACAAATCAAGAGTGCCCGCCGAGTATGCTCTGAAAAGGACAACTAACGTTACGAATGCTTAACAAGTGGCAGTAATCCTCCCGAAGAGATCAAAACTGTTTCGAATAAGTACGTCCAGGATGTATTCCTCTATTTAGTGAGCAAAAAGAACTAAACGGTGTCTCAAGAAATTATAAAACGATTTTCCTTTGCCCAATATCATTGTTCACTTGCAGCATCGAACAGCTGCTGTGTGAATCCTGATGTTCCGGTTTTTTTTCCCAGTTGACACCTTGACCTGTCAGTCATTGTGCATCGCTTTCTGCGACATATCCATTTCATTCTCGATCTATCTCATTCACGTCCGTCTTCAATCTTCGCAACATGAACGCCGTTCCGCTCGCCTTTTGCGATCACCTTTGTGACTTGTTATATTGGAAAGGCATTTGGAGTGCGAAAAAACTGTCCGGAAACTATGGGCGACAGGCGCAGCTGACGACTAAGCATAGGGCTTATTATAAATGTGCCGTAAAGGATGGAATCGAGGATCAACGATGTCTACAATACGAATTCACCCGCCGAAAAGTGCAAACGCCCGAAGAGATCGGAGCTGCTTCGAAGAAGTACGTCCAGGATGTATTCATCCATTCACTTAGCAAAAAGAGCGAAAAGGTGTCTCTAGAAATTATAAAACGATTTCCATTTGCCCAATACCATTTAGCACTTTTTTCGTCGTCGTTCATCAACGAAGCCTGGGTCGACTTCGCCTATTCGCTCAAGAGGCTACGACGTGTTTGGCTTCCCACGAAGATGGACGAAGACGCGCTGCGACTCTTCCAGAAGCTTGTCACGGGTAAGAAGCTTCCTATTCTTTGGATAAGTCCCAATGCTTGTGAAGGCAGAACTATGGACGTGCTTAAAACTCTGCTTTGCCAAGAACAATTTGAGGAGTTGAAAATTAGGAATATAACTGCTGAAGTATGGACGACGACTCCCGTCAGCGAACTTCTGCAGTTCTGGTCAGAAAACAGTGCGAAACTCAGAGGAAAGTACTTCGTAATTGAATACAACTGTAGAAGCGGCATCAAGCAGCTGCAAGAGTTTGTTCTAAAGGAAGCATTCTCCACGGACAGGGAGCTTAACATATCTAGTCTTCACAAGGTTCTAAAGGCTAGCTCAAAAGAGGAGTGTGACTTCATCGACAAGGAGTACCGACACAACTTTTACACCTTCGCCACACCCTCGTGCGTCTACAAGTACGACGAAGGAGATGGAGCCAAACAAAAAAGGCTCTACCTCTCCTTTGACTGTGACGAGGAGTACTATAAGTCGGAGGATCAGTGGCGACCAACGAGCTACGACGGACGCGACGATCTCAGTTTGATACGATTTACGTTCTCCTTCCGAATCTTGTTTGCCTGACGTTGTTGTTTGCCTCCAGTGCTTCCAATAAATGCTTTAGTAGCCACCGAAATCCTTGTAAATCTGATTCTTGTACTTGGGTTTATTTGAAAGTAGGCGGTCGATTATGGAAGTGATGGAGTGGTGAAGCCTATGCTGCTACTCCCACCTGTGAGACCCTGAAGTTTTGATCGAAAACTGAGAAACTCAGATGAAAGGCCCTGATTCTGGAAAACAAATGTTTTTGCACTGGTCCCGACGCTCTTTCACACAACTCTAGAATGCGACGCATCGGGTCTTCGCATTGGACTTTTGCATCGCTTTGTGCATCTATTGTACCTATTTATATTTCATCTCCCACATCTCCCTCCATTCCCCACACCGATCACAACATGAACCGACTCCCTTTCGCACTCTCGGCAGCGAAGAAACTCTGCGGAAACTACGGACGACTAGCACAGCTCCAACATGTGGCTCGCTGCTCAGGTGACTTCAGCTTCGACGTCAACTTCACAGAAGCAGTGCAGCCAATCGACAGTCCTAAAGGCCTGGATGTGCAAATCCCTGTGGTGCCTTATCTGGAGAGCACTATCGAGAGTGCAATTCACGAGGCACCTGTGATCGAACACCATTTCGCACTCTCACTAATGAACCCAGATGTTTCCCAGAAACGTACCCCGATCTTCCCTCATGACCGATATCGTTTCGCACTCTATTCGCAATCCATAAGTGGACCTTGGGTCGACTTTGCCTGTTCTCTGAAGATGCCGTCCGCTATTGCAATTACCGAGAAGTTAGACGAGGAGGGTATTCGCCTCTTCCGAAGGATCGTCACGGCGAAGAAGCTTTTCGCGCTAAAGATCAATTCGCAAGTTTGCAATGAAGCTGCTGTGGAGATCGTGAAGTCTCTCATTTGTCAAGATCAGTTTGAGGCGCTAACAATCAGCAATGATGATAGCGAAGCCTTTCATGGCAAAGAGGACAAAATGGTACAGCGAATGCCCTCCGTCGTGAGGGAGCTTCTACGACTGTGGCCAGAAAACAGTGAGAAGCTCAGAGGAAAGAGCCTAATTATGTGGAACGGCGGTGTCCATTCCATCATGGCGTTCCTAGTCCAAAAAGCGCTGGCAGCGGACTCTGCAAAGGGCATTAAAGGAATTGAAGACGTTTTAAAGATCTGCTCGAAGGAGGAGTGCGATTTCATCGACAAGGAGTACAAACACAGCGAGTACACCTTCGAACGGCCGTCGTGTGTGTACAAATTTGAGGATGGAGAAGAAAGCAACAGGCGCCGGATCTACCTTTCCTTTGAGTGCGCTGATCAGGCAGGCCAAGAAGGGTCTCAGCAAATGGCCGCAAACCACAATGGGATGGACGATATCCGCCTATTAGGCCGCACATCTCACCTCCACGTGTTGTTTGGCTAAGGAGTACGTCTTCGCCTTCTGTAGTTTGTGATTTCATTGTTCATTTCAAAGTAATAAATTATTCTGTGCAATTTGTTTGTGTTCTCACTGGAATCTCCAAAAAGCTCATGCGCTTCAGAAGGGTTCTATGTTACTATATTCTATATTCTATTCTACACCACATCCTTCTGCAACGCTGAAGTCTTCATTAGCGCCTTCGTCTTCTCGTACTCGATCCTTTTGTACCTAAACTCGGTTATCTTTAAGAGCCTCAAACGCTGCACTTGCTTTGGCCGCAACGTGAAGAAGGTGAAAATGGCCGTCGCTACGGTTATTACGCACCACAGATCGATGCCCACTGAAGCCACAAACGTTCTACCAGGATCCTACACGAGAGACCTACATTGGAAGTTCATAGAAAGGCGCTGCTTGTAGAAAATGTGGAGGCCGGACGCCACCTTCATCAAGTAGCCGAGGCCAAACACCAGCACCTGGCTGCATGTGATGAGCACGCCAGAGGAGGTAGCCTCAGCCACAGGGAAGGTCGTCTCCACGCCCAGTTCAAGGCCCATGGGCCAAGTGGGGAAGGCGAAGAAGCCAAGTAGCAGCACGAGAACTTGGAGGAGAACCAAGTTGACCGTGGAATACTCCAGGCGAAGCATCTAAAGAGATAAAAGGGTCTCGCTCCCCTCCAAAAGCCTACGATGTCGATGAGGATGGCACAGATGGCCGTGGCGACGTAGCAAGTCTTTATCGTCTCACGGAACTTCTTTGACCGGTCCAAGTAGGCGCACATAGTAAGTGCCGCGATGCAGCCAAAGCCGTTCGCGAGCGCGAAACCGTAACCATTAACATCCTGATGGTTTATAGTGGACATTCTTTAATGAATAAATAAACCTACAGAGTAGTTCATCTCGTCGAACATGTCAGCCGCAGCAAAGAAGAAGGAGAGACCTATAGCCGTCGCCATGCCTTGAGTAATCATCTGAACGTAGAAGGACTTGTTCCTGGAACTCGTAGCCTTCGTCAAGAGAGTGTCACAACGACATACCTGAGCACAAGGCGGAGACCTTCCCAGAACTGAGGACTGACGTGACTCTCCATTGAGGGAGAAGGAGGCGTAGGCGGACGGTCTTGGATGAAGAAACTCATAAACAGTGCGAGAGCGGCGGGACCGGCAAGTACGCAGTTCTGTAACATGGAATTGTGGGCCAAAAGGGTCCCGGAGGGAATACGATTATGAGTATGGTGTGGTGGTAGTCCAAGACGGTCGTTCCTTCCACGAAGAGTTTTGGGAGCAAACTGGCAAGAATTATTCCGACGGGGTTGGCTGAAATTAAACCAAATGACCTGTTTTCCCTGTAGTTTTCCATGTACGACCTTTTCGGTTCAGGTCCGTAATTCACGTTCAGTTTACGTACGCTGCAAGAAGCTAAGAAATCAGGTGAACATACCTATGAAGCTGACAGAGTTCGCCAGGACACGTTGATGCTCGGGGAACCAGAACTCGGCGACCTTAGGCGACAGGCAGAGGTAGAAGGACTGGGAGAGCCCTGCGATGCTCTGGCCTACGTAGTGGACCGCTTTCCGGTTGGACACAAGATCGGACAGCGCCAGGAGGCGGATGGCGATGCCCACAAAGTTGAGCGCTGACCCAGTTAAGCACTGGAATCCTTAGGATCCATCAGGCTACCTTAAAATGGAATCGCTGACCGACAGTTTGATGCCATGCTTGTCCGTGATGTACATCCCAAGAAGTCCCGTCAGAGCACCGCCAATCTGGACGAGCTGGGAGGTCCAGTAGGCGACGTCACAGTTCTTGGAGCCATCGCAGTAGTAGGCGTCCACGACCGGGGCAATAGATGTGTACCCTACCCATATCTGAATCGGAGGACTATCACGCTCTTTATCATCGTTCCAGCACCTACCATTGCATTGGAAAATGCGAGAAGGCATACGGCTGCAAGGACCAACCATCTCCTGCGGTAAGTTACGTAAGTCGTCGGAATATCCTTGAAGGAAACGTCGCATACATCTACCATCGAGAGAGTGAGAGTGCAAAAAACGAACCTGAAGTAGGGCGGTTTTGAAATCGGGAGGTTCCACAGACATAATTTCAAATCTGAAATCGAAATCCTATGTAAAGCCCAGCCTCACACGACATTTTTTATTGATCTAAACTAAAACGTCATTGTAAAGTAGGATTGCCGGCTAATTTCATAATGATCATCATGTCAGATCAAACTGCGCGAAGTTCCGAACCACATGGCAACACATTAATCGGCTCTACCAAAGATGACCCGAAGTCGAACAGGATTCCGAGGCTTTAAGCACCGAGTTAGTGGGGCGAATCCTATTTCGGTCATCAAATTCACACCACTGGAAAGTTTCCCAGGACTAGGTGTCACGCCAAAGGAAATTAAAATAGACACTGAAAGGCATTCTAAGCGGCGGTCGGAGTGTTCTTCTTCTGCCCTCTCTAAATTCCGCCGCTCGTAGAACGCCTATTTTTGAAACCATTTCCTAGAAGGAACTCCTATCGGTTTTAGTTTTTGTGTATTGATTATGACAGCGTGAAAGGTCCGTTCTCTGCATTGCACCGCGAGATTCTCGTTCTGCCGTCTATTTAGCATAAGAAGCAAACGGGTTCCGGGTAACCCCAAGAAGATTCCGTCTTGGTCGGCGTTTGCGGAAGTAAATTTTTTATTACAAAAGGAGAAATTAAGCAAAAGGAGAAGGATGGAAAGGCCTCGACCACGGGAAAAGTTGTCTCCAGACCTCTATTAGTTAATTTTACTACCCGAAATAGCCGCCAGAGCAGCCTTAAAGTTCCTTCAACCTCGTGTATCGCTCCCGTCGCCACTTCCTGTTGGAGTTGGACCCCATAAAAGAAAAGCAAAAACAATTGATCCTGGCCGGGTTCGAACCGACGACCTTCTG
>KN168181.1:61363-72419 GCA_000757755.1 Steinernema glaseri
GGGTTGTGATGTCTGATTGGAGTGTTATATCTTGTGCATGTTGAATCTTCCATTTTCTTCTTTCCAGTTTATTTACCCATGTTCACTCAAATGCACAAGCCCCGTAGTTCTCGATCGGAGGGCTGTCGAGGGGAGATTTCTGCATTGATTTCTTCCTTTCGTACTCAAGTCTCTTGTACCTTAAACCGGTTTTAGTTATAGGCTTGTAAGGACGGACCTACTCTGGCCGAAGCGCAAAGAAGGTGAAGATGGCCGTGGCCACAGTTGTTACGCACCACAGATCGATGCCCACTAAACAACGCTCTGTTAGGGTCCCGCCACGAAACACCTACATTGGAAGTTCCTGGAGAGGCGCGGCTCGTAGAGGATTTGGAAGCTTGACGCCCATTTCATCAAGTAGCCGAGGCCGAAGATCTGCGCCTGACCACAGGTGATGAGCACACCCGAGGAGGTGGCCTCGGCCACAGGGAAGGTCGTTTCCACGCCGAGCTCGAGGCCCATGGGCCAAGTGGGGAAGGCGAAGAAGCCAAGTAGCAGCACAAGCACTTGGAGGAGGACCAGGTTGACCGTGGAATGCTCCAGGCGAAGTACCTGGAAAGAGGAAAAGGTCTTGCTCCCTTCCACAAGCCTACGATGTCGATGAGGATGGCGCAGATGGCTGTGGCAATATAACACGTCTTTACGGTCTCGCGGAACTTCTTTGTCCGGTCCAAGTAGGCGCACATGCCAAGTGCCGCCACACAGCCGAAGCCGTTCGCGAGCGAGAAGCCGTATCCGTTGAGGTCCTAAAGTGGACAGAAAGGTGTAGAAGGAGAGGTAAAGCAAGCTTACGGAGTAGTCCATCTCGTCAAACATGTCAGCTCCGGCGAAGAAGAGAGCGAACCCTATGGCCGTCGCCATGCCGTTGGTCACCATTTGGATGTAGAAGGACTTGTTCCTAACACGTAAAGGTAAAAGACGTTAAAAGAGTCCCACAATGACATACCTGAACACCTGTAAGATACCTTCCAAGAAGTTGGGGCTAACGTGGCTCTCCATCGAAGGCGATGGAGGCGTGGGCGGACGGTCTCCAACAAAGAAACTCAGAATTAGGGAAATCGTGGCGGGACCCGCGAGTGTCCAGTTCTGAAGGAGGATATGAGTGTCAGGAGGATCCCAGAGGGGATACAATTATGAGTATCATCTGCGCATTGTCCATGCCGGTCATGCTTTCCACGAAGACTTTGGCGGCGACGCTGGCGAAGATGACTCCAACAGGGTTTGCTGAAAAGAAGGTTTAGTTAAGCCAGGCGAGTAAGATAAGGAAAGGGGACTTTCTCACATCTCAAATACAAGTTATATTAAGTGATGCTTAAAAACAGCGATATTTTCCCAAACTGTAAGTTTTTTTTTTGAAACTGTGAGAAATTTGTTTTCCTGAAACTGTAGTTTTTCTGAAAGTTCAATTACACCCTTTTTCTGTACCTACTTCTAACAAAGACAAAGTAGCCCACCTATGAAGATGACGGAATTGGCAAGGGCTCGCTGTCCGTTGGGGAACCAAAACTCGGCAACCTTAGGCGACAGGCAGAGGTAGAACGATTGGGATAGTCCCGCGATGCTCTGCCCCAGGTAGTGGACCGCTTTTCGGTTAGATTCAAGATCGGAGAGGGCCAGAAGACGGATGCCGATGCCGATGAAGTTGAGCGCTGACCCACTTAGGCACTGGAACGGTGAGATAGTGAGCATACTCTCAGATCTGCTCTTCTTAGAGTCATAAGATGTTTGAGGTGTGACTGTGACTCTAAGCATATCTTCGCATCCTCTCCCTCACCGACAACCTGATGCCGTGCCTATCGGTGATGTACATTCCCATAAGGCCGGTCAGCGCTCCTCCGATCTGCATGATCTGCGACGTCCAGTAGGAGACGTCACATTTCTCTCCTTCATCACAATAGTAGTCATCTACAACAGAGGCAATGGACGTGTACCCCACCCACACCTAAATTACATCTACATTTCATCTTTATTTGCCCTCTAAGGACTTACCATTGCGTTCGAGAACGCTAGGAGGGATACGGTAAAGAGGACCATCCACCGTCGGCCATAGGTCCTATAGGTTTTCGAGAGAACCACAAGGGAGCCATCGCCCACAGCTACCATCGAGAAGAAGAGAGCCGAGCGAACCTGAAGCTCAAGTATACTGCAGTAACGGTGTATGTTTCTGTTTTCGGAAAAATAGCGACATTTAATCCTCGCATGTTATGGCGCTCTGGATGGGAAGAGACCCAATCAGAGTGCATAAAACCGATACTCGTTCCCAAATAAATCCAAGGGTCACAACCCAAATGTTCAATCTGCAGCTACAATCTAGAAACTAGAAATTTTAGAGACTCTATGTAGTGCATTTCACTAAGCATATTCTTAAATGAGGTTCAAAATGAGTGAGAGGTAGAGAAAAATGAGGGAGAATCCTCAATGAGAGAAAACTGAAATCAAAGTATTTCCTACAGACAGAGCGCGATAAGATCATCACCGTGAACCGAACATACAAGTGTTTGGAAGGACGATATATCATATTTCACATAGAGAGTAACCCATAACAGGAAGATGACTCCGCCGGAGGATACTTATTTTTTAAGCAACCACGGTCAGGCAGAACTTGTATCGTTGTCGCTTTTTGTTTTCGGTAATTGTTCGATTCCAGTTCGTCGCCTGTATAAACAGGGAACGAGTTATCGGATCGATGGCAAAGGACTTATAATAGAGTTTGTGCGCTTTCTCTACTCAATGAGAGCTGATTTAGCCTTTCCCGTTTAATTTGTCCTGTAGTTCAGCACATTAAAAAAGAATCATTGAATAAGACACAAATCAGGAGGAAAAGTCATCTTTCACACATTCTCTCAGGTCTCGGATCCTTGAAAAGAACAATGCCGAACAATGAAACCATGACCCTTAAAATAGCCTAGAAGAAGACATTCTAACAAAATGACGAATTAAGCACAAAAACACACCTTTTTCTCCGTCGTGATGGCAAACTGTAAGCGCAATTCAGCGTCCGAGAGAACTGTTACGACGAAGCCTGGAAATTTAGACGTAGCCGACTCATCTTTTATTCATCTTTCCTCTTTTATTCAGGCGCAATGGGCAATTATTTTGTACATGACACGTTGACAAAACTGGCTGATAAAATTCAATGGATTTTATTTTAAACATGCCGAGAACAAGACAAATTGTACTCCATGTTTTTAGAGAGAAAGAGCGCATCCAAAGATCGCATAGTCATAAAGAAGATCGTAAGGAGCCAACAAAACGTTGTTTTGAATGTTTAAAAATGTTTAAATGTTTACTGAATGTTTAAAAAATTGTCCTTTCTTCCGAGTTCTTGACAGGTTTCCCTGTCAAGACAGAGACGTAGCAGTTGTGTGGTAATTGTGCATCTGGAGCTACTACTAGAAAAAAAAACTGAAATAGATGTCAGTAGATGAGCTGATAGCTAAGAATGCACCGCATCTTTTGTTTATATTCCTTAAGCTTAAGCGGTCTTGAACAGCAATATACAATCACCCCGATATAGCAAGGCCACATTGACAGTCACGTCATTATTTCCAGGAGAACTTCGAAATTTATGTACTTTGAGGACTCGTGAACGCTGATTAGGGAAAAAATCGCGAGCGCACTATATTTAATGATCTGTGCGCACTAACCAGAGCAGGTATTGTCGCCAAACACAGAGATCATTGGCATTGCCGCTGTTGACTATTTAGAGTTTCGATTGCACTCACCTTTATCAACTCTACATCCTTAGTTAAAATATTTTAGCCCTAACCCTTTTTTTGTAACCCCTTTGTTTCGTGTCTGCACACTAGGAATATCCATTTTTGCAGTTGAAAATCCGTGCAGAGTGGTACGTATCAGGAACGTTTGTTTTTTTACCCGAAAAATCGTAAGGGTCATTGAAAGGAGGACACCGAAAATGGTTCGGACAAGCGGTAGCTGTTCTAAAGAAGAAATTCTAAAATTCTAATGTTTTTCCCAACATCCTCTCTTCCTGATATCTAGAACGCATCGATAAACTCATAGAAAAACATGATATAAGACTTGCAGCAAAACAGATGAAATATTTGGAAACGTGATGAAATTTTTAACATGGTTTATTCATCAGTTTCAGCATCAGAGTGTGCCAAATTCTAGATGAGTATCGCAACTGAATCGGAAATCGGAAGGGTCATTGAAAGGAGGATAGCGATAGCGAAAAGCGCTCGGATCGGTAGCTGTTCCAAAGAAGAAATTCCAAAGAAGTACTTCCACTGTTTTTCCCAACATCCTCTCTTCCTGATATCCAGAACGGAGCGATGAGCTCACAGATAAACATGATGATAAGGCTTCCGGTATCATCGGCAATGCAATGTAAAATGTTAATATTGCGTTTATTCATCGTTTTCATTTGTTTTTTATTCGTTTGTTCAGGCCTCTAATTTTTGATGACTACCGCAACTGATTCAGTGATTGTGGGCGGGCAGAGACCGCGAGCCCCTTTTTTAAGTGCAGCCGAATGTTCCCACTTTTGCGTGATGATCGATTTTCGTCAAAGGGGAGGGTCGGACACCCGTTCTAAAGAATGCGACGTGCTTATCAGATAAGGGGATGTTTTGATTCGCAAAAGGTAAATATCGCCACTGACAACGCCGATCCCCTCAAGATGGTGGCCGTCGGTGATGTCATCGCTCCGGGACAGTACAGAGCCTATCCTCAGCGATGGTATGTCCTCGGCACTGCCTGCCTACTTATGCTCTCCAATGCTACGGTAGATCTCCGAGACTCTTCAATCATCTCTTTCTTCTTCTAGATCTGGATTTCCTGTTCCCCTATTTCTTCGGTGACCGATGAGTTCTACTGCCCTCAGAACGGGTCTCGACACGAAGCTGGAAGTGAGCGATGCGATGTGAGCTATTGGACAGCACAGATATTCCAGATAGTCGGTGTGGCTACGGGTATCCTTGGGATGTACGTGACGGACACGTATGGGATCAAAACCTCGGTATGGTGAGGGGGGAGAGGAGGGACTGTTAAGAAGTAGAGCTCAGAAACCTTGCTTGGCATCATTGTATACTTGATATTACAGTGCATCGTCAGTTCTGCCTGCAACTTCTTAGGAATCCTCATCCGGCTGGCCTCCACACTCCCCTTCTTCGCCTCCTATTCCCCTCTACTTCTCCACTACACGGGTCAAACCATCGCGGCCTTCGCTCAGCCCTTCCTTCTATGTCTTCCCCCAAAAGTGGCCCAGTTCTGGTTCCCGGAGAGTCAAAGGACGCTCGCCAACGCCATAGCCTTCATTTGTTAGACTCCATAGATGAACAGTACTTCATGGCTTTTTTCAGCAAACCCCATTGGCGTCATCATCGGCAGCCTGACTCCTGCGGTGATCGTCCACGGTAGCAACCTTTCCCAAGAGCTCATAGTCATGGTTAGTGTCATATATAGTCCTATGAATCTGTTTAAGCTGGTTTCCTAACACCTTTCAGAACTCAGGCCTCACTGCACTAGCTGCTGCCATTTTCTTAATGAGTCTTCTGATCCGCGGCGGTCGCCCTCCCACGCCTCCGTCGCCTTCTACGGAATCTGTCCTTTCGCCCCCTTTCTTCGAAGGCCTTTGCTTACTTTTCAAGTGAGGACTCTGGGCATTTTGAGTTATGAATATGTACTTTTAGAAATCGAGCCTTCTACGTGCAGATGATCACGGCCACCTCCGGATTCGCCATCATTTTTTCGATCTTCTTGGCCGGAGATAGGATGTTCGATGAATTGGGATATCCGGTGAGGGCAAAGCTCCATATCATTTTTGATCGATCTGTGGAAAAATCTATGTATTTTGCTTCATTGCTAAATCTCATAAGCTCACAGCTAGGGAATACGAGTAGCGCTTGCAGCCAAGACAGCTTAAAACCTCTAAAACCCTCACGATAAAATTTTCAGGAAGTCAACGGGTACGGCATGGCTCTAGGCAGTGGCGTCGGCTGCGTCGGTGCACTCTTTGGCGGTTTCTTCGTCGACCGGACCAAGAAGTTCAGCGAGGTCATTAAACTCTCCTACTTGGGAACTGCCCTCTCCGTGCTGGGGATCACCTTGGTACGATCTATTCCCATACCTCGCCCAACTCTCTCCTGTTTAGTTCTTCCGCTTCCAGCAGTACTCCCAGTTCAATTTGGTCCTTATAATGCTGCTCATAACGCTCATCAACTTCTTCTCCAGTCCTACTTGGCCCGTCAGCCTGGAACTGGGGGTTGAGACGACTTTTCCTGTTGCCGAAGCCACCTCCGCCGGCGTGCTCGTCACCTGTGGCCAACTCTTCCTCTTCGTCTTGGGATACTCGATGAAGGGTGTCGCGGCACTTGGTTCTACGAGTTCCAACAATCCCTACCAAGGTCCGGTGCTCTGTAAAATTAGTACAGTCATTCTACTTTATCGACTCCATCTTCCAAGCCTAACAAATATTCATTCCAGCTGCCGTGGACCTGTGGTGCCTCGTGACCTTCGCCGTGACCATCTTCACATTCATCTTCTTGCACCCGCGGCACAAAAGATTAGAGTTCGAGCAGAAGGAACTTCAAAGGAAAGCGGAGATGTCAGCAAAGTTCTGAGTGCATTAGGAATGTGCATACTAGTCCGGGGGCATCACGTGGAAACCGGAAATGTGTCATACATAAATTTGTCATGCGACAAAACCTCATTGTTCCACACAGGGGCGCGATGATAGAGATCAGCCATGGAACGTGTTTATGTTTTCATACTTTCACATTTCACTACATTTCACTACTTTCACTACTCCTAGGAAAGACAACAATGGAAAAATAAACCACTTTTTTGAAAATACATTGGCAAGATCAGCGTCGAGAACATATTTGCTTTTATATAACATCTCGGTATATCAAGACGACATCATAATGCATACATTTAGTTCTAGTCGTTGAAAAACGTTGATAAAGATGATATCATCTTTTAAAAGGGTTTGAGCTGCATTACTGGTGCAATTCCAAAACTTGGGCTTGTCGTGGAGTGCAATTCATTGTGGTCTTCCAAAGCATTGTTAGCTCGGAAGGAGATGCGGAGCAGATCAGATATCTTCCAGTCACCGGCTTATGATCCAACTGCTCAAATTCTGCACAAAAAATTACCCAGTCGCCGCATGGAGGAAATTACGATAGAGATCGGAGAAAACCTGCCCACCGAGTTATCCGCTCCAATCTTATCGACTGCAACCGATCTATCTGTCCACTTTTTGATCTTCAAGAGCATCCATCCACCACGGGACCAGCTGAGAGATGTTTTGTCTTTGCGGAACTGCTATGAGTCAGAGTTTCTCTCTCAGCCGCACCCAGTTCTTTGCAGGAAGTCTTAACGTTTCAGATTAAAAGTAATACGTTTTAAACCTTGAATACAATTATACCTAAAGCGGTGCAAATGCATCCAATCGAACAGAAAATTGTGCGAACAACAAACTGTGCTAGTAGTAAAAGTGTTCAAAGTCGTTCTTACTTGCACTTTAGAAACCTTGACCCGTGGAGAAGCTTACCGTGACAAAACGAGTTTAGCATTGAAAAACATTCAGAAAAAACTTACATTTTTTCCGATTTCTGAATCCAAACAAGATCTCTGAATTTTCAGTCTTCGACCGTGACCTTGAGATACGGCTGTTTCGCCATTACAAATAGATTCACTGATAATTCACTAAAGAATGGAAGGAATCAACCGAAAGGGGACCCGTTACGTGGCTACCCGATTTCCTCTTGTCTCAGGGTACGATGTTAGAATGGGGCCACTCCGGGTCCCGTTCCCTAATGTTCTCATGTAACAATCTGACTTACGTTGTTGCAGACAACACTTTTACTACAGCAAGGAGTACAAGTGGGCAGCTTCTTGAGGACCATCTCCACTATTACGTTTGCTGCCGTGTTCGGCGATGTTCGGCATCGCGCCTAGGAAGGTGCGACATACGGTACACTGTACTCGGCCCATTTTGCCTTTTCGATGTACTGGCAAAAGCACGAGCAGCAGTAGGCAATTGTTCACGAGTATAGGGACTAGATCAAAGGGGCCACGAGCCGGGAAAAGGGCCTCTCTGTCCTTTCTTTACAGTGCGCAGGAGTATTACGGCGGCGCGTCTGTGGCGCATCTGTTTGAAGACAAAGGAATCTTGTCACAGTGATCTAGGAGAGCGGGCCATTCTGTGGGGGCGAAAGGTTGTGGATCTCCACCGAAGGGAGGGATTGTTTTACAGGAGCAAAGAAGAGGGTGGGCAGAGGGAACACTGTCAGTTTGTGTTCAAGTATTCGCTCGGAATGGCCTCAGAGTCTATCGTTCTTGTTGATTGTGTTGTCCCCTGTGAGAACGGGGGGATGTGTCTGAAAGTAAGTGGTATCCGGACGTGTTGGTGCCCTAAAGGATTTTCGGGTGCCTTTTGCCAATGGCGTGATGGTAAGACAACCAGTGATTTCGGGGAGTAAGTCGTTGTTTCTTTAATTGTAGATTTTCTCTGTGAGCGTGAGACCAACAATTTACTGTGGATTGGCTTCTACGTACAGTGGATCGGAGTGGCCGCCTGGTCGCTCTACGTTATCGCTTTGACGATTAATTTGCTCTATCGCTGCCTAAGTGGAACTAGGAAGAACAAGAAGGAAACGCCTAAGGATCAAGCGGAACAGCCTCCGGTTCAAATTTCGGAACCCTTCAATGAGCAAACCTTGGGGAACGCGCCGGTCCTTCAGTGACTGCATCGATGTTATTCCCTTAGAGGGATATCGTGAGGATACCGTTTAGCGTTTTGTTGTTTAGTAGCATAAGTTAATTGTAGACTCGTAGTAAAGTTAAATATTGTATGATTAAAACAGTTTCGAATAAATTGATTACTTTATGATGGCACTATTTGTCGTTAAGCAATCTGAGGGTTCGAAGATCATAAGGCGGTCCAATGGACCTACTGAATCCAGAAAAAGAAGACGTCCAATCACCAAAACCAACTCGACTTGTACCCACTAGCAGGAACCATTGCTATGGATTCGATTCCATGTCAAGTATAGAGCGATTCTCCTCAAATACGGGTGTCATCGCAACGTTAAGTGGATAAAGCGTTTTCCTCTTGTTTTGGCGCGCGTTTGCATAAAATCGATGCCGGTGGCGTTCCGTAGCGCCGTCTCCGGGAATATCGATTCCGCGCCGCACCCCTCGCGGGCCATCGTCGCCACTCGACTCTTGTGGCCGCCATGGAAGAGGTGCGGATCTCGAACGACGTCGCCGTTATTCAGAAGGACGCCAACGGCCATGTCGGAATCTCGATCGGTGGCGGAGAGCCCTTCTGTCCTTGTGTTTACGTTGTCCAGGTAGGCACCGGTTTTAGGGAACGTTAGGATTATTGTCACTGGTTTTACTTTTTATCTGCTACTATTTTTAATCATCACAATCTTCAGGTATTCGAAGGATCGCCTACCGCATTGGACGGCCGCCTACGCCCTGGCGACGAGATATGCGCCATCAACGGTCGATGCGTGCGCGGAGAGAAGAAGACGACTGTCGCCAAGCTCATTCTTCAGATCCGAGGCGACGTCAAGATCTCCTTCAACCGACTGGACGGCGACCTTGAGCAGGGCCTCAGCCTGGACATCGTGCTCAAGAAGGCGAAGCATCGACTCGTCGAGTCGATGACCTCGGAAACCGCCGACGCACTGGGTCTCTCCAGGGCTATCCTCTGCAAGGACCTGCTCGTGCAGAAGATGAAGGTGCTTGAGAGGAACGCTGCGCTCCACCAGAAGATCATCGAGCAGGCGCGCGCCCTCTACAAGCTCTACAGTAACATGTCGCTGACTCAGAAGAGTGAGTTTAAGGGCTGAAGATCCTAAGCATGGATGTCCTTTCAGCCTTTGGCGACATCCTCTGCGAGATGGCTTCCCGCGAGGCTAACGCCGCGGCGAGCGCCTCCTTCAACCGCTTCGGCGAGTTCCACCGTAACCTCCACCGTATCCAGCAGTCGATGCTCGCGCATCTCGACACGATCATCAAGGACTTATCCACTTATGTGGACAAGGCGGTTCCCGACACGAAGCTTACGGTGAAGAAGTATCTGGACGTGAAGTTCGAGTACCTTTCGTTCTGCCTGAAGCTGAAGGAGATGGACGACGAGGAGATCCAGTTTGGCGAGATGGGAGAGACGCTGTACCGGGTCTCGACTGGAAATTATGAGTACAGGTGCGGACAATTCATTGAAATCGTTTAGTGGCTGTTTTCAGGGTGATGCTCCGATGTCGAGAGGAAAGCAAGGCCAAGTTCGTGCGACTCCGAACAGACGTCATGGAAAAGATAGAGCTGCTGGATCAGAAGCACGGTGAGTACTTGGGGAGAGAAACTTAACACTTTAGAGGCACTTCGGCCTATCGCAATCAGAGATATATAGGCTCCTAGGCTCCTTTTAAACCGTGAATAATCCACAGACAATCCATAATTGGTCCACATTACATTAATCAATTATTAATCCTTTTCCAAATCATTCAATTTTAATTTTTAAACCCCTTTAAATCCCCTAATTATTCCACGTAAGACCCTACGATTGGTCCTAGTCAGAGATATATAGGCTCCTAAGCTCCTCCATCTTATCCTCAAGTATTCCACTTTTAGTCCGTGACATCGCACTCCAGTTCGGAAACTTCGTCGAGCGCATGCGCGCTGCGTTCGCCGAATGCCAGGAACACCTCCAAGGCTCGCTAATGGAAATTCCCATCGAGGTGGACCTCCAGCAAGTGACCGTGAAGTACAACCCGTCCGGACGACTGGAAGAAGCAGAGGAGGACGAGCCTGCGGCGGTGGAAGAAGCGAAAGAGCCTGAGGCGACTCCGGAGAGGACAGAGGAGCCAGATCTCCTGATTGACTTCTGAACGGATTTCCGCGGCAAACCTAATGAGATGTGATACTTGACGGGTTCATGGTGAAGTAGTAACTTATATAGTGGAGTTTAAAATCTGTTTCTAATGTACAAAGCTCAGGTCTTTCATTTTGTCTCGGTGGAGAGCGGTCGGGTCGTTCCGCT